>JACEII010000037.1:2410502-2421884 GCA_014332785.1 Antheraea mylitta | reverse complement strand
TTATTATAAATAACTAATAAAAATATTATTTATTACTTAGATTTATTGACAAAAATTAAATAAAGCTGTATTTTTATAAGTTAGTTCAACTGAAATTAAAAACAATCTTATCTAAACATATAATAAGAATGTAAAACCAACATAATGTATTGCAAACAAAATTGTTGCAGATATCTAGGAATAATTAATAAAAAACATTTCAACCATTTTTAGATATGTCTGTCTATATGCCTGTTTGTATGAACACGCATCACTGCTAAAGTAGTGGGTTTACAATAAATCATAAAGCATGTTCTCGAGAATAACTTAGCCTTTGTTTCATTAAAATCGGTTCACTCTATCAAAAGTTATTGTAATTTTAATGTCTTTACGACTTAAGTTCGAGAGAAAAGTAGATAAGTAAACGGACTTAATACATTCAGATAACTTTATTTGTCGCTGTAATTTACATAAGATTCCACGTGGACAAAGTCGCGGTCACTGCTAGTAAATAATAAATATGGTACTCTCCAAAATGCGATCGATTGTTAATATAGAGATTAAAAAGCTTCGTTGATATAATAGTATAGAATCGACGTCGTTTTATCGAGACAGTAAATCAACACGCGAAAGATTGAACGCAACGGGGTCAAAACAATACTCACTAAACTAGCGCTCTACATATGTGAAGTATGGAATACATATTGGGAACGGTGCATTCGTATTTACTTACATAATTTTCTTTGTTATAAAATAATTATATTCGATTAGAGAAATCTAATTAATAAAGGCGTTTGTTATTTTAAGAGTTTCTTCTAGTTATAGTTCGTCGTCTTAACTTCAAATATGTTCAGATAGACAATGAGAAAGTAGCAAATTTATGCAGAAATACTAGAGAAGTTTCTTTTCTTTCTATCCTAGAACGGTACAGAAAAATACTTAACGTTTATGTATCTTAACAGATATTATAAATGCAAATCTAAACTTTATCTATGTATTACTTTTCTTCTTCTTCTATTACTTTTCTATTACACTTTCCCGCATAAACTGTAGAGACGATCGTCATAATTATAGTTTTGGATGAACATTGTCAATAGTAAAAATAAGGGCTGAAGGGCTGAAGCTATTATTGGTTTCAGTATGAATGCGTCGGCTCGCCCGAGGTAGTACGACCCGACCCACAGAAACAACGACGTGAAGTAGTAGTGCTTGCATTGTTACGTTTCGTTCAGTTAGTAGAGTATTTAACTTTTTTGTAATGACACTGATAGCTTCCGATTTACCGATTTTATCCGAATTAACTGTGAGCTATTTTTTATTTATTTAATTGCAATTTTGTTATTATTAATTTACTAATTAATTTTTGTAACACCTTCATCGATTGTATTTTTATTTTGTTAAATTTGATTATTACTGCTTGGACTGTATGGAAAAAGCCTAATGATAGGTAGCTTAGAGAGACCTAAATCTGTAAAAGACTCGTCAAGCTTGCTTAAAAGGCCTTTCTTTTAAAGATGAATCCTGACAAACTGCAGAATATTTTATTTATAAGTATAAATGCCTTATATCTATGCAGATAATGTAATAAATTGATTACACTTTTAAATTTTATCAACTTCTAAAGCCGTTCCTTTCTAAGAGAGACGTAAATGTCATTCAATTACAAAACTCCACACTACAGTCAAGTTTGCAATTAAAAATTACGCTATTTTTTATCGTTGCTACGAATTCCCGAGTAAAAAATTATCAATGATCTGTCTTATGTTACGATGTTTGTGCTTCCAAGAAACAAAGTAACTGCTTATAAACTAACCAACATAACTCATCAACACTCGTGTTTTGTATCTCTCTTCTCTTTCAATCGTATTGAATTGATTTACTTTTTTTCCGTTTCATATGAATACGTTTCTGGTTTTAATTTTATATTCGTATCTAGATTATTATTTTGATGATTATATAAGTTTGTACATATCTAGTTTTCAGGTAAACGATATTGCTTAGTAATTTTATGATTTTCTAGCTGATAGCCTCTGTCCCGTAGTCCTACGCATGCGCGACACACCGCTTGCCCACGCTTTTCCAAAGCAAGAACATAGGCATCCCTGAACATGTAACGCTCAAAAAACTGTAGTTTCTTAAAACTATAATTAATGTATTTTAAAAGAAGCTATTTTAATAAATTTAGCACAACGGGAGACCTCTCTCATTTCATTTGTACAGTAGTACAGTATACAGTATTTGTAAATGTAAATTGAGTGTATATTAAAAGTAAACAACTTATACACCCATAAAAATTAACGATGGTATATATTTTTAATTTTTTTTTATAATAAACTTTGAAAATTGTCATATCTAAGTGTTTTTTATTGAGAAATTAATGTTCTATTCATTTTACTATTTCACGCCACTAAGTGACTTTAATCTATATTTTTTGGCATTAAGATCGATATTGTTTATTTTTTTACAGACGTTATAGACATAACAAGCAAGATTTCGAGAAATCGTCAATTTAATCTGCGTACAACACAACAAAAACTTGTTTATTAATTTAAATACATATAAACCTAACCTCTATCGTACGGTCAATAGCATGGGTTAAGTTTTTATTTTACGACAATTAGTCAAAAATATATTATAAAATGTAGTATATGTATATATAGTATGCGTACATATATATATATAATATTCTAATTTAAGTTAAAAATACTAGTAAAAAACTTCTGTCATACGTAAGTACATCAGATTCAGATGTTTTGAGTAATAAACAGAAATTTTAACAACTGAAAGAGCAAAACACTCGTAAAACATAACTCTAAATAAACGCGAGTGTCCGCGTGTGTCAGCGACTCGGATTCTAATCTCGCCAGTTAAAATGTCGTTTCTATTTTCGACTGTCTCATAAACATAAAAATTATAGTACAGCTCACTAAGTAGTTCACGCAACTGTTTCAAGGATCTTGTTGTAAATACGTAATTATTTATTAAAAACAAATATCAACTTGTTTACACCTATACAACGATAACTTTTTTTGGGTACCAATAAAACAAATCTATACATGACATAGTTCAAAAGTAAGACAGTGATTATTAAAACAAAAAAACACAAAGCTATTAAAACTTATGAAATAGAACCTCAAATGATCACAGTTTCCACAATAAAACTACACATCGATAAATTTCTTTGAAAAAAAAAAAAAGAAAAAGACGCGTTAACAAATCAAACACCGTACACAACGTACGGTACGATTCGTAGCGCGGACCGCGTCGCTCGCGCAACGGTCTGAGACTGGCTAGAGACACTAGATTTACCATCACACGCATCATTCACCTCCATTCGTCGTCTCGCTCGCGCTTACGGAGCTTACTATCATCGGAACGAGACGGCCGTGGAAAGTTGGTCAATTTAATTTTTCTCAGGTGTTGTGAGGGCATCATTTCGCAAGAACGCACAGTCAAGGACGACTAACAAAACAATGTATATGTTTATATAATAATATAAAGAAATATAACCGTTTTTCTATTAAATATCATATGATTGCGTGGAGTTATTAGTTACAATGACATTCGTAGGCGTGGCTGAATTTATTATTAAATGAGCAAGCTTTTGTTTACTGTTATTTGATAATAAACAAGAATATAATTTATTGAAAGATGTGTTAATGTGAGAAAAACATGATTTAAATTGCTTACTTAAGTTATCTGAGTTAATTATTTTTACGTTATGACAATGATCTTGTCTATTAAGATAAATCTTAACTCAAACAATAATTAATCTATATTACAAAACAAATAAACGGTTTACTAATTTGGTTGATCAATTAAAATCTAGTCTCACAGGTTTACTATACACAGTATATTATAGATATAAAAATTACGTAAAATATAATATAGTCACTGCACAGTGGCCAGCACTTTCCGGTGAAGCTGTTAAAACCTTGCCAGGTCAATAGCGTAGTCAGTTCGCGAATAAAAGAGTGGCCACCACTGGATTAGATACTTTTTGGCAGGAGGCTGAAATAAGTACCCATTTTTAACATAACAAATCTATTTATTTTTTAATATATAAGATAACTTTGGTTTTGTTAATATTTTCGACATTTAAAACTATTACTCTTCGTCTAATATTCCCAAAGAAAATAGTTACAGATATATAAATGACATAAGTAAATAACAAAAATGTTTTATATATAGAAAATTAAAAAAAATACATAACGATTTATTTTATACCTTTTCATTCTAATATGACCAGTAAGCCTTAACAATAAAAATTGAAACAAATGCACATCTATGTATTAATACTCTTTTCTATCTTAGTCCGTGTTCACATCTGAACCCCTAACTTCTTATATCTTAATATTAACCCACAAAATTGTATGTATGTAAAGAGCAAAGAACCACAGTTTATAGGTAGTATATATTTTTTTATAAATTAAGTTTTTTTTAAATGATACATGCAGTAGAAAGATTTCGTAATTCTAAATTTCATTTAAAAAAAATTCGTTTGAATTAATGATTTTGTGAGTCTTTCGTTTTTGAGACATTTAAGGGTTAAACTATTATCTACGTTTCGCATATATTTAATACTAGTTTCTGCCCAGAATTTCGTTCGCGTGGAATAATCAGAATTAGGCTAACGCTAACACGCAGCGGAAGCTCTCAGAAGGAAAAAGAAACGATGTTAAACAATCTTCATTGGTGCTCCGCTCCTATTGGTCCTAGCGTGATGATAAATAACCTATAGCCTTCTTCGACAAATGTGTTATCTAACACTGTTTTTTTTTTAAATCTGGACAAAAGTTCCTGAGGTTAACGGGTTTAACCTAATAAACAAACAAACCCTCTAGCTTTATAATATTAGTATAGATTAGGGGAGAGTGGGGTAATTGAGAGCGACTGGTAATTGGGAACAGTTAGGTAAATAGTACTTCTCCCCGTACTACACTGTCGCGAACCTATTCTACGGCTGAATGGAGAGCCATTCATTGCGTATGCGAAAGTAGGATTGAAAGGACGCACTAGTTTTGTCACTGTAAGTCGAACAATTATTTTTGTATTTTCGATATAATTTTTGTCATCAGTTATAACGCATGTAAGTATCATATTCTTGAGTTCAAAGGTATTATGTTTTTGCTCATATCATACACGCAATATCTGTTTTCAAATGTATCATAGATTGAAGTTAATGAAAAATGCTTTTGAGAGTGGCGGCCATTTTTATGTATATTGACTGATTCGGGTAATTGGGAACGGCATTATGTAGATAATTTGGAACGTTCCCAATTACCCCTTACCCTCCTAATTACCCATAGAACTGCTGGTTGATTGTGTAAAAATATTTAAACTTTACAAATTATTTCAGATGCCTTGTAATTAAGTAAGAAAGATCGATCAAACGTCTTTCTTAATTACCTCATACCATTCCCTTTTCCCCCACGGGTAGATCTCAATTACCCCATAGGGTATCGGGTAAACAGGAACGGCAATGTTTTTTGTTTTCGTTATTAAAACTAAAAATTTTAAATAACGTTTTATGACTATTAAGTACATAGATAACTAAAGTTCATGTAGCAATAAAATTTGATTTAATTTATAACCTTTTTCTATTATTTTTTAGCGTTTGAAGTTAAGTGTTCCCTATTCCCCCACTCTCCCCTACTACTCATCTCTCTTACTTAAATCCAGTCGTCATTCAAATTACAATAACTTTTGATAGAGTGGACCGATTTTAAGTAAACGAAAAAATAGTTACTCCTGAGTACATGCTTTATGATTTTCTTTCTGAGGTTTTATAGTCAACTTTAGCAGTGACGCGTGGCCATACAAAAAGACATACAGACATACATTTCTAAAAATTACTGAAATGTATTCTATAACTTATTTCTAGACGCTTACATTTTTTTACACGAAAATCGAAAAGTACAGACACGTTAGATTTACATTATTATTATATGTATAGAAGATCTTTAGGTATGAAAATAATGTTAACTTTCCTACAGTCCAACGCTACATTTAATAACCGCATATTGTGTTGTCAACAATAAATAATCTCAGCATTTTCTATCACAGATAGCAATTAGCAATTAACTGGTTAACATCAGCGTACATTTATGAATGCTCAGAAAATACCAGTACAATCTTAAGTCTACATAATTCCTTTATCTGTAACCTAATATTATATTCATACAATATATATTAAAAGTTTTTTTTTTACATTACTCGATTCTACAAACTATATAAACATCGTAAAATAAAAAAAACTAATTTAACTGCAACATTCGACCTTAAGCCAGTTTATCTGGTTCGTGTAATGTGTGCAATTAATATGTGGTCTGCCGGAGGAATGCGAGGTGCAGCAAATGGCAATGAAAGTCGTACAACTGGCGTACATTATTCTTACATACTGTCGATCAGTTTATTTTTTCTCTGTACAAAAAGAGTTTCCTATTTTAATTTAAAAAGGTAGCTTATGGAATACTTAATAACTCGGTAGAACTTCTTAAATACGTGATCAGATTTATATACAATTTTTTTTCGAGCTGACTAGCTGTTGGACTTACTATGCCTTTACAGCTTCACCGGACTACACTTATATACTATGATCTGAGTATTACTTTGTTTATACATGTAATCGGATCATGTTAGAAATAAATATTCAAATCAAATCAAATTAAAAATACTATATTCACTTTAAGCCCTAATAAGGCACTCATGAACGTCAAAACGACCACCGGTTCAAAAAACAACCCAGTCATCGGGAAGAACCGGCAAGAAACACGACCCTGTACATTTATTAACATATATATTTCTAACTAGCCTCTGCCCGCAACTTCGTCCGCGTGGAATAGTTTCTTTGGGCTAACGTTAACACGCAGCGGAAGCTCTCGAGAGGAAAACACCCCGATTTTGAAACTTTCTTCATTGGTGCTCCGCTCCTGCTGGTCTTAGCATAATGATATATAGCCTATAACCTTATAAATGAAATATATAACACTGGAAGAATTTTTCAAATCGGAGTAGTAGTTCTTGAGATTTCTTCCTACAACGTCACAAATTCACAAACTTTGCCTCTTTATAATATTAGTATAGATACATCATATAATCGTTTTTATTGGGTGCCCACTGAACCACTCATTCAAATTCCTGTCACAGGATCAAATGGAAAATGCTATACTCGAATTCAAAGCCATACTCGAAGCCACGATTAAAGTCAACACACTTACATGTAGACAAATCCTAGAGGCCCACCATCTGGGAATCGTGGCCTTGAGAGACGCTAGATTAGAGGAAGCGGAGGCGGCTATCTACAACAACGACTCTGCCCAAGTCATAGCAGGGCAGAGCATGACGGGCAGCTACATGACCGCTTAAAATTCCACCAGTGGTTTCGTATTAAGGAAAGAGAGCGAGACACGGGAAGCACCTCAGCCTCAGATGTTCGAAGCGCCCCCAGAGGATCCAATAGTAGTAGTCGCTCGGTGCACAAGAATTATGCTGGAGGAAAAAATACTCGATAAGGTAAAAACTACCTCGAGGGTTCTAAATCCAGCAGTGGTGGAAAGCACTAAAACGACACCTAAGATCAGATGGACGAACGGGGTTCCCGGCTGTGGAAAGACTACGTGGTTGATTAAAAACTTCGATGTGGAGAGGGACGCTATAGCGACTACCACAACCGAAGTGGCAAAAGACCTACAGGAGAAACTGGTGCAGGCACACGGCAAAAAAGCAGAAAAGCGTGCGCGCACCATGGCGTCCATATTGGTGAATGGTTTCAGAGAGCATGATAAACGTCTAAGGTTAATCGTGGATGAGACGCTCATGAACCATTTCGGGGCAATCCTGACTGCCGGTCGGTTGGCGGAAGCAAGCGAAATTCTCCTCATTGGAGATATCAACCAACTACCCTACATCGACCGGGAAAATTTACTTCGGATGGCATATACCAGACCAACGGCCGTAGCCAGTATTGACAAACAGTTCACTTGCACTTACAGGAACCCCATGGATGTAGCCTATGCACTGAGTCAAGTATACGACGGTATATATTCACCGAAACCGATAATAAGATCTCTAAGCATCAGGGGCTATCAGGGCGAAAAAATACCCTCACAAACTCCCGATACTCTCTTTCTGGTACACACACAGGAGGAGAAAAAAGCCCTGATAAAAAAGGGCTACGGGGTAGCGGAAGGATCGCGCGTTCTGACAGTCCATGAATCCCAGGGACTGACCTTCAAATCGGTTGTGATCCTGCAAACAAAGAGCAGAAGGGTACAAAATCAACGATAGCGTTTCACATGCTATAGTGGCAATATCTAGGCACACCGACACCTGTGTCTACTATACCGACGTGAATGACGACGCGATAAGTAGGTTCATTCGTCGGGCCGTGGACGTTCCAGCACGGGATATTGTGGATTACAACCTAAAAATGGCCATAAAGAATGGAAATGGAAGCGTTATAAAAACAATAACGTCATTAAACCAAAAATAGTTAATAATAATTAAACAGTTAATATTTAATAAATTACTAATAATAAAAAAAAAATATGCTCACGGATACGATTTTTACGTAAACAAAAAATACTACATATAAGGAAAAAAAGATGCGGACCAAGAGTCTGCAAAACAGAACAAACTAAAAAAAAAAACATTACGTTTCCTAGACTGCGTGATTCTTATAGGTACCCACGAGTTCTGCTACGTGTGTCTTCTTGCCATGGAGATGTGGAGCAGGCGGTGTGATGAGCATGCGCCGGAGAGGGGAAGTAAACAGCTAACATTGCTTAGAATGAAATTTTGTAATTTGTTTGCAATTCTTTTTTAAGCTTTTTTCTCTGTATGTAAAATATATTGCTAAGATAATTACATACGGCGTCACAAGTATCAGCTACTTAATAGGAGGATAGTAATAGGTTAAGAATTCATGCAAATGCTTGGAATAACTTAAACAACTTATAATAAAACTAATCATATACTATATCATATGTCAATATCATTGGCACTGGCCGAAGTTCGGTATAAACATTTTTCTCATAATTAATGTAATACGAACTAGGGCCGGAATCGTAAAAGAAAGAAACTAGTTTAGAAATGCAATCAATAAATCATAAACAACTCAACAGAACAAGGTAAAAAATAAATAATATGAGTAGTATTAAGGTTTCGTAAACGGGATTGAGAAATATGTGCGCTTAATAGTCGCAATAAAATAATATTACTTTAGGACTCTTTTTCGAACGAGCTATCATATCGAACAAGTTTTTTTTAATATCATAGGAGGCTAACGAACAGGCGGGTCACCAGATGTTAAGTGATCACTACTGCACCGTCCATAGATACTAGCAACACCAGCGGAGTCGCAAGTGCGTTGCCATACTGTATTTGGGGGTAATGAGGAAGAGAAAAGGAAGGGGATAGAAGTGGAGAGGGTAGTGGAGGTGAGCCTCCGGCGCTCTCACTGACCGAACGAAACGCACCAATCCAAGCACTGTTACTTCACGCCGGTTTTCTGTAATAATAATAGCTTCAGCGTGACTCTACCACCTACAGAAATTAATATTCCGGTAATCATTCAATTTAATTTCATGTCTATCGTAATAATAAGAAATAATAGGGAGGAAGTATTTTAGTAACATAAATAGGACAAATTACAATCAATTCGATATAAGCTATTGATGAAATAAATTAACATTTAAATCTATACAAATACTCTAATAAGCTTAATCGGATGATTTTGTATATTATGTGTAAGGCGGCCATTTCGAAATTCGCCATTTTGTTTTTAATTCATCACATTTTCGTGTAACGTCATACGGAGTGAACAAACATGCAAAATTGCATAGTCGTATGTTAAAAGAACAGGTTCTAATTCTGCTTGTAAGATTTGACCTTAACGAGATAACAACAAACATCGCAAGGTAAATAAAAGCTTGTAAAAAAAACAAAAGTGTGTGTGTACTTATGTACACGCGTTAGAAGTTATATTTCTTTGACTTAACAAGACAAAAATCTTTTATTCAAAAATTTTATCTTTCACCATATTCTACGTTTGTAGAAAACACGACACTAACAATAGAAAAAAGGTATTTAATACACTGAAATTTTTAATACAAAGGAATACAAAGAAACAAAATGTTGACTATAGCTAACTTCAGAGTGTCGGTTTTTCGTGACGGTGTGCGCGCGCATCGTAAAATTTACCCCTGTCATTTTTCCCTAACGCGCCAAAAGAAGTATAACTTCAATAATAATTAATACACGGAATCAAATATCAACCTTAATGACTGAAGGTCATAATGTCATAATACACGGACAAAATATACAGTGCATTATTAGTTAATTAGTCATACGTTATGATCGACCAACACCCGTGTTAACTTTTCCTTACAATAAGTGGGCTGGAATCGTGAACAATAAACGTGACTCGACTCGAATACACGAATTCTGCATCCTTAATTGGTATTTCTATTTTAAGATACATTAGACCTTTTTGTCCCTATATTTATGAAGTACATTCTGTGTTATGTTTTGTCGGTATACTGGAGGAATTTCAATACAGTTTTTTTTTGTATAACGTACTTGAGATATGTTTAATTGTGGGCGTACAATATTAACTAAATGGTTTATGAATAATATTTAACACTTGTTTTTGTCTGCCTTTAGCTTGTCAGCAATCTATCACGTAGTTACAATTTATTATACTATAAGCATTGTTTGTTAAATACTCATTCCAATAGTCCAGACTTATTGTAAATTAAACATGTGATTATACAATAAGAAAATCACTTCTTCTGGCACGAGTTTTAAATACTAGAGACTATTTTACTCATTAAGCAACTTAAAAAATAAAGATATTCTCAATTTCGTGGTATTTTTTAAAATAATTTTTTTTTTTTGCTTCAAAACACCCTTATAAACCAATTTGGAGAATTCTTTTTCTATTGGTAAGGAGATAAATAATACCATTTTCATTCTATAGCATTAGACCGTGAATTTCGGTAATACAGTAGAAAACTCTTCAGAATCGAATAATAAACGAATAGTGATTGATATATTGCTATGTTAATGACAATCTTTAGGTAGGGCCCTAATGTTGGTCAAGGACATTCCGTTGATATATTTACAGTATTTTTTTAAGTGGATTTTATATATCATTTAACAAAATAATTATGGATTACATGGTCAGATGACAAAGCAATGTTAATGTTTAAGTAGTTTAAATTTTGATATAATTCAATATTCCCCTTTTATTGAAGTGAAACTTTTAATGCGACTTGCAACAAGGTTGCGTTAAACGTTTAACGCTATCATGGAGGGGATATAAAAGCACTGTTGCGTTAAACGTTCAACGCTAGAAACAATATGATTTCACTAAAAATCAATTTATACCTCTTCCTATTT
>JACEII010000037.1:2365094-2405502 GCA_014332785.1 Antheraea mylitta | reverse complement strand
TACTGTCTTTAATTTATAGTAATCTCTGTTTGACAACCCATATCAAGATTCTATGGCCAAAAAAGCAATACAAATACTGATAATATGAAAGCTGGCGATCTGCCACCGGGCATATTGCAGTTTAATATTATTAGCATACCTTGTATTTGCAATATAAATACTATACAGAATAGTATAGACCACAAATGAATAGTTAATAAACGAGGTAGACACTTTCAAAAGCCACGTCATCCTAATTAGAATGTATGGCGGGGAAGGGAGCTAGACTGGCCGTAACCGCGATCGGACGATGACGAGCGTCGCGACAGGCAGACTATTAAATCCAATGATTTGCATTGCAAAGGGCTTACTGTATCACCAGTTGTAATAACATAATTATGCAACGGTTTAATACCCTATGTAAAAGAGTAACATTCAATGGATATAGATGTGACAGCTAATTGATTATACGAATTAAAATGTCGACTCGATGTATCGGATATCCCGTATATAATTATTAATCGATTATCGAACTCAGATATACCAATATCCATTTTTAAATATAGATAAATGAGACGTGACAAGCTTATTTATACATCGTTACTAGCTCATAACCACCCAAATCGATGGGCAATAAAAAAAATAATTGGAAAGGGTCAATCGAATCCGAAAAAATAAGTAGGCTAGAACCATGTATGAAAAATTTGTAGGTGGTAGAGCCACGCTGAAGCTATTACTGGTTTCAGCATGAATGGATGGATTCGACTGGGGTACTTGCATTCTTGCGTTTCGTTCTATCAGTGAGAACGCCGGAGACCCATCTCCCCTCCCCTCGCCTCTCCCTTCCCCTCTTCTCTAACTCTTCTCTTTTTCTCTACATTCCTACTATAAAAACGGGCAATTCGAGCAATCTATAATTTGGGGCCTCGCGAATCATTAAAGACTAAGTTTCAGGAATTCAGAATTTTAACTCTGCCCTTCTAATATATTCTTGATAATTTGATATACGTTCGCAAAAATTTAGCAGATTATCTAAGTTTTTGCAAACGTATATCAAACTTAGTAAAAGACCGACATAATGTAAATACTAGAAATAATAACAAACTGGATTTTTTTTTCGAAATGTCTACGCTATTGACCCAGTAAGGTCTTAACAGCTTCACCGGACTACATAACAAACTGGTCACTACATGTTTCAGGCTCACTAAGACCAGGAACAGTTTTAGGTGATGGTATTAAATTTTATAACAAAATCCCAAAACACATTACCGATTTACCAGATAATTAGTTCAAGTGTTATGTTAAGCGAGTCTTAATACATAAAGGCGTACATATATTATATTACAGGGCGGATCAAATGGCGACATCTGTGAGGGCTCTCTCTGTGCATCCACCAAAAACGATTGCAACCGTATATGTCGATTATGTTGTAATTATAAAAAATATTATGTATTATGAAAAGATAAACCAGATCGAGTTTCGTGCCGGTTCTTTTCGATGACTGGGCTGTATTACGAACGGTGGTAGTTTTGACGTCCATGAGTGCCTTCTCAGGGCCGAAATTGAATAAAGAGAATTTTGATTTCGAAACACTACTCGTGCAAGCAAAAGCGAGTATTCAATATGTATTTAACGTTTTTTTCGTAATAACACGGAAAATGTCATATCTATATATTAATACGTGAAGCAAAAAAATTGTACCCCTTTTTAACCTATTTGCCATCAACGGGTGAACTTGAAATTTGGCATAGCTAAAGTTTATGTGGCGGAGAAGTGTAGAAATCTTTTTTTTATATAAAATGCATTAGAAGTACATTAAATTTATTAAAATATGCACTACTCACACTACTGCTTGAATTTTACACAACATATACACACCTGTAAATAAAAAAGACATTTTTTCAGCCGTCAATAATTACCAAGTTCAAAAGAGGTTGTGAAGGAGGTTGCTATGCTCGACTGTATGCATTTTTTAACTCTTACGTTCCAATTACCAGTTTTCATCCTACATTCAACAATGATATTGTAAAATATAACTATTATTGTAATGCTTATTATATTTTATGATGGACTCACTTCAAATGATGATTTAATAAAAAAATGAGCCAAATAATACTCTGTATAATCAAAATCAGAATTTTGTTCATAATAGTAATCCACCTCCGCGGTTACAATGTTGCAATTCAACCTCACGTATCAACAAAAAAGAATTTATTTTCAAAAGCTAATGGTAGTATTAAAAACGTCTTTGTCTTGGATTCACCATTTGATTGTATTGTGAATTTATTACTATTTCAAACGATGATACTGGGCATATCACTATTTCTCATAATGAACACATTTAATTATATATCACCCAGAAATACCACCCCATGGTGTCGTGTAAAATTAATTGAAATTGTGTCATGGGTTGCAATAAATTTCTTTATTTTCGTAAAGTTATGTTTGGTTGAAATTTGAGCTTTACCACGTGGTTTTTGTTTCCAATTTATAATTAAATTTAATTTCATTTACACATAGATTTTTTTTAATGATTATATAATAAAGATCATGGCAAATGGCAAATAACTGAAGTAGCCATGATGAAAACCTTTGATTATAGAAGTATATCCTTTGACAAAATAACTATAATAAAGTTCAAACTTTAAAAAATTAATTAATTATGGTCGAATGTCGACCACTGGGCGCCCACTAGTTAATGTTAGTTATACATCAACAATCTAAAAACAGCTGAACTCTGAATTTGAATGCTAATCATTAGCGTTTTACTAAGAAAATTATAATTGTAAAGCCCTTATAAAAATTATATGACTATATTGCATTCCCAAAATCCCGTACATTAACACGCATAAAAATCAAGGTATAAAGCACGCCCATAAATTGAATAAATTATTGTTTTACATTGTTTTTTACTAAGAACAAGAATACCTAAATTCGAATAAAATTATTCCGAACGCATAATATCCGCATAAAAATGTAATAATTGTTATACTAATATACACAATAATTTATGCAGTATTATAAATAAATCGCTATAGAAGTATATATTTTTAAGGAAGCTGAACAATATAAGTATGGAGATATGAGATATCGCTCTTAGATCTACATTACGATTAAAGAGGAAATGTGTAGAAATTATGTGGGACTACTCTTTCTAATGTAAATTTCTTTAGAACGCTCTATAGCCTAAACGACTATGATGAATTTAAAAATATCAAATATACAGATCCATTAAACGAGGTCGTTTGTAATTTAAAAACATTTGAAGTGAGGGAAATACTGTATAGAACATCTCGTTCATAAATATGACCTAAAAGACGTTTTAACTTTTCTCGTTTTTCTACATTACCTTCTTCGTTATTACGTTTTACATTATAACGATCTTTTGCTTGCGATTTCGTTTCCTTTTTTTTTACGTGGGGAAATCGCTTATAGATACCCACCCTCCCGGGGGAGAGGGTGGGTTATGTCCGAGTTGCACGGACTAAAACCCCTCGGTGTACCAACAGACCGTAGCGTTGGGGCGGCAAGGGATCGTTCTAAGCTGTTCCTCTTGGATAGCCGCCCCAATATTCCGCCCGGCGGATGGTGGCCGCCGGGCTCCTACTTATAGAGAGGCAGCTGGGTACACACCAGCTGCCTCCCCTCGTCCGCCGGGCCTGTGCAATGAGGGGATGAGCCCCCCGACTACACCCCCTCAGGTCCAGCTATGGTGGCAGGAGTTGGGCAAAGCGCCGCCTCCTCCTGCCGGTCCTCCGTTGGCGTAGACGGCCGCTGAGGGGGTCCGCCTCGCGGGCCCTCCTCACCGCCTCCTTTTGCGAGATGACTTCCTCGCAAAAGGAGACCACTGCTCGCCACGCCTACTCGCTGCCGAGCATGGACAAACCCACGCTCGGCAGCGACAAATCTTCTCCTACCGCCGCCACCAGGGTGCGGCACTCCATCTCCCACGCAACACACTCAGACAGAGTATGCTGCGCAGTATCCTCCTCAGCGCCGCACTCGTGGCAGGCGGCGGTCGGCTCCCTGCGAGCGATCCGGTGTAGGTACCACCCGAAACAACTGTGTCCGGTCAGCACCTGCATCAGTCTGAACGTCAGGGAGCCCTACTCCCGACTAATCCACTTCCGCAGGACCGGGCGGACGGCGTCAACGGTGTACGTTCCGTAGCGCGCGTCCACCAGGTCCTGCATCTACCTCTCGACTGCCTCCTCCCGCAACTCCCACCTTTTAACGTCTATCTCCCTGGTAGTCTCCCCCATTACGCTTCCTCGCCGCCGTGAATTCGTACACGGCGGCGAGCACCCCAGCCTCCGGCTCCCAGGGAAGGAGGCCGCCGCCGATGACACCGTCCGGTATGCCCGGATTGCCCTCAGTGTCACCGTACGCTGCGCACTGCGCAGCGTGCGCACGTTGGCGCACCGAGGGCATCAGCCCAGACCAGTGCCCCGTAGGGGGCCATCGCCCGCACGACTCTCATGAAGAATCAACGGCACCCGGCACCCGCCCCCCCAATTTTGGGAAGCAACCGGCCGATTGCCGCCACCGCCCGTCCAGGGTGAAGCCTAAGTACTTCATTTGGGCCCCCACTTTGACTCGGGCGCCCTCCACCATAATGTGCCCAGGTGGTGGCCCCCGCTGAGGCCCATGAAAGAGTATGGCCTCGGTCTTCGTGGCCAGGCGCTGTACCTATCTCTAGTCCCCCCCCCCCCCCCCCCCCCCGGTCACGACTAGGGTGTGACCATATGGGAGCGCACCGCGGAGCACCCAGTCGTAGCCCATGTTCCACAGGAGCGGTCCCAGTACCGACCCCTGAGGAACTCCCCACCTTGTGGCCCGCCGGACCATCCGCTCGTCGCTGTCGGCGACCTACGATTTCGTTACCTGATTTATTTAAAGTTAAACGAATCGTGAGCAACTTATTATATAATGATTATAGTAATTTGGAAACCTCCGCGGACAGACACAAACTCATCAAAATTTTACCGCCATCTTAATAATTACATAGCAAAATGTCCTTTAGTACAGCAGTTTTTTTTGTCTATTATGGAGTACTACTATATAGGGCGTGGAGTCCGCTTAAGCTTTAACTACATTTGATTCAAATACTTTGATGCAAATACTCAATATTGCGACGAGATACGTATATAATAAACAATATTTATACAATGAAAAGTTTAGGTTCTTGAACGGGAATTCAAACTATCGGAGTACAGGAAAAGTTTTTTTTTTTTTCGATATGACTTCGCTATTAACCCAGCAAGGTCTTAACAACTTCACCGGACTACTAAGGCGAGCGCTTGCGGCACTCAGCCGATTTTATTTGGGCAACGGGCTCAAGGGTGCACGGCACACCTCGGCTTGGGCTGTTACCTGATACATGCAATTCGCGACCTATCTGAGCTGACCTAAGCTAACTATTTATACATATATGAGTTGTTGGAGCAAATATGTGTACCAAGCATACATGCCTCAACAACTCTTATATATATTTCGTATCGAATAATTTTCCAAACTATTTCAGTTCGATAAGGGAAAGAAACAAAACCCTTCCACTTTCATGTGTAAGCGTGTATGCGTGCACGTGCGTGGGGGTGATATGTGTAATGTTGTTGCAGTGATGTCAGATTTTGTGTCACTGTATCGCGCGAGCAACGCATTCAAGGGCTCCACACCGACGGAACAGACCTAGGCTTGAGCCGCTGCCGAGGGGTGCCTAATTTGGTGGGTACAGGAAAACTCCTAAGTATCTAGTAATGAATTACTCTACAAAATGATATTGTTATTTTCCTATAACCATCCCAGGAATTAGCTCTATTGCGCACTTACCAGAAGTCATTAATTAAATACAATCTTAACAATGCGTTGTATGCAAATTGTGATTACTGTTAACAATTGAAGGATGTCTAGACTTTTACACTAACAGGAAAGTTATCAAAGAAACTTCTCTACGCAGGTTAATAAACAAACACATTGACGCTACTATCTACTAGTTTAATTTTATTTATCTTGTTATGGATTCCAGACATATAGGAGTGTACAGAAATTTACAGACCCAAAGGAACCGTATTTATACGAAAACATTCTTATACCGGCCTGGATCTTATCGAAATCAAGGTGAAATGAAAATAATCAGAAAGCTCCAGTTCATAGACTGATATCACTGCTTAGATGTATCAACTCCGTTCATAGTACAAAAGTTAGCTATATGCAGGTTACGAATCTGCGACCTAGATATTAAAGCTTACTATGCCGTGGCTTCTCAGTGTTTTATAATTGCTGAATCAGATTATTTACAGGAATACCAAATTCCACCTAATTGTAGGCATTGTAGAAAATTTCTAAAAGGCTGTCTAGATTCAATGACTGTCAAATATTGAAAAGCATATCCTATATATGCTTCGATCTAAATCAACTGCGGTTTGTCAAAATTATAATCAGTCAATACTCCACTAGGAGAGCTTTATTGACAGACAACGCTTAATCCCAAAATTTATGATTTCATGTTCTTAAAAAAACATACTTAAGAAGAAGCTCAAGGCTCAAACTTCTCACGGTGTCTTCGGATATTTGCCATATTTACCCGAGGTAAATAAAACATCCCATTTTTTTTTTTCGAACTGTCTGTCCGCAATTGACTATTGACCTTGACAGCTTCACCGAAATAATGTAGCGAGCGCTTATGGTCAGCCACTCGGAAACAAGCTCAAAGGTGTCAAAGTGGCGGAATCTTGGCTTGAGCTGTTACCTTGGATACAACAAAGCGAATGTTACTAAACTAGCTAAGTTGATTATAAATATACGAATTAGTGAGGCATACACTTGTACCTGTTGGTGGTGTGTGTCTCCCGAATTGATATTTTTATTTTATATCTATCTACTCGGCTAAGCTAATCTAACCAATTTCAAAATCACTGTTTTCACACATTTAGTTCAAGGTCAATAGGACTCTTAAAAAATGCAACTCTACATTTGTTTACGGAATCAGCATAATTCCACAACTAAACCTGGACGTAATCCATTAAAGCGCATTCCCTAGTAATAAAACAAAATTGATACCATAGTTGAAATGAAATTAAAAGCTTGTACCTTCATCAACGAGTTACCGTATATAGACCGAACGTTAGCCGGCAATGATGTCGATGTATTTTAATAATAAACACCGACATGGAATTTATATATTTTATTGATCTTACCTTGCCTTTTACAGCCGTGGCCGGTGGTAAATATCTACTCTGTTATGCAGATGAGTCGTTTACGAATATAAAACGGTTGTATAGTAATACGAGGTACAAAGACACAGTGGGACAGTTTACGCTAAAAGTAAAATGATGTAATGCGAAACGTTGACAGGTCAGTGATTTGCATATTCGGATACAGCGTCGATCGATGTAGATTCCGATCATTGTAAAAGAGTCAGAATTTTCTGTGAAGGAAAACATCGCCTAGAAGCCATATCATGGTGCTTTTTGATGTAAACCTCTATAGTCGGAGAGTAAACATGATTATTGTCGTGGCAACGCAAAACAATGATTTCGCACTATTAACGAAACTAGTGGGCGCCCAGTGGTCGACATTCGATCATAGTTTCATCATAGATCATAGTCACTTGAAACTAATTTTTAATTTGAAACAAAAAAACAGGCGATTACGTAAGGTGGTAAGGCTCTCAAATTCGAAGTAAATATAACTATACGAAAATAAAGAAATATATTGCAACTCATGACACAATTTTCAATTAATTTTACACAACACCATGGGTCCTTCTGGGTAATATTGAATTATATGTAGTCTGTACATTGTGAGGAATAGTGATATGGCCCGTATCATCATTTGGAAAAGTGATGGATACATAATAGAATCATATGATTAATCCAAAACAAAGCCTCCTAAACTTTTGAAAATGAATTCATTCTTGTTCAAAATTCATCATCAGCTGTACTAAATATGATTGTTACATCAGGTTGAACTGAATCATTGTAACGGCGGAGATCTAAGTCATAGATTACTTTCATTAGCAAACACATTTTCTAATTTTGATTTTACAAAGTATTTTTTTTTTATTGAGTTCACTATGAAAAAATACTAAACATTAAAATTTTGACATTGACTTTGGTAGCATTGCTTTACTTTTAGTTTTGTCACCTAAAAAATGTAATATTCAATAAGACGAAATAGAATAATTATTATTTCAGTGTTTTTCTAAATTTTATAAAGATATATTGTTTATCAATTATTTATTAATGAATATTATAAGCTTACACAATATATTATAATAAAATCAACCTACAATTTGACCAGTTCATTTAAAAGGCATGTAAGGGACGCAACATCAGTTATGTTAAAAATATTGAAAAGGTAGGTACTTGGAACGTAAGAGTAAAGTGAAGGATCTGCCAAACTGCCTTTTTCGCTTACATGTTTGTATATGTCGTGTAAAATTCAAGCATTAGTGTGAGTAATGCTTATTTTAATTAATTTAATGTACTTCTAACGCATTTTATATAAAATAAATAGCTTTTTGCACTTCTCCGCCATATAAACTTTAACTATGCCCAATTTTAAGTTCACCCGTTCACGGGAAATCGGTTAAAATGGGGTACAATTTTTTTGCTTCACGTATTAATATATAGATACTCAAAAATATTTGCAACCCTATGTTTATAAACATAACATTTAAACTGTTTTGTCAGCCACTCCTACTAATGTCACGCGGCACGCGCCGACTACTTAGCGTCTTTTGATAAACGCCGCCAAACACACCGCGCCTTTGCCTAGTTGAACTTTGGTATTTTGTATTTTATAAAAAATAATATTTATGTAATAAAATAAATGAACAGTCATTATTTTATGGAACAAAAAATTTGTAATGGTTTGTCTTTTCATTATGCTATAGCTGATTCCTGTCGTAATCTGTTCGTTTATGGATATAACTTATACAAAACAATTTCCATGTTTCACATCTGCCAGGCGTCCCGTGACGGCTCTTTTTTCTAAGCACATTTGTCTAGCTATCAACCTCAAGTTGAAAATCAGTCGGTAAGAAATATAGGTTATATTTCTGTTCTGGATGCTGCACTTGAAAACTATCCGCCTAAATTTAACATATTTACCGTCCGAGTCCAAATAGTCATTTAACATCAGGCGAAATTGTGCTCAAATGCTCCAAGACATTATTTTTAAAACAATTTGATTGTGTCATTACCAGAAGGATTTGATCTATAAGGTTGAGATACTGGTTAACAATATCGAGACATTAACTCATTGATCGTTATGCACAATAAATTAAGAAGTAAAGAAATCTATGTGCACTGTTCGGATTTCCGATTGGAACGTACGCGTACCGCATTCCACTTCCCTGTAAGGAAACAAACAGTGCATAGCTCAGCGTGTGTTAACATTGCTTGTGTACAACCTGGCTCATCATGTCATCACCAATAGCACATTATCACACTTCTTCGTTGACTCTCAATTCGTTAGAAGTTATTATACGTTTCAGCCTTTTTTTTAACACAATCTTAATGTATGTATGTGCGTGCATTAAGAATCGATAAAGAGTTGATGAAAATACACGTTTTGCGTAACAAATAACCCAATCTGCAAATACAATCATCGCATCAAAAATTTGTGTATACAGAACATTTATATTATTTACATCTCTGTTAGTGTTGATAATTAACACGACTAACATAATAACGTAATTAAAGATACAAAGCATTTAACATTAAATACACGTGCTGACATATACATCTATGTAATGTCAGTAAGTAACTTTTAGATTCGTCTGACGCAGCAAAGGCTTCGTTCACACCGCATTCCGATACATGTTCCGGTTTAAAACGAATAGACCGCTGAATCTTTGTACGATACGTTGTTGTTTTTAACATGACATTGTTATATCATGGTCATGTCGTGGTAAGTACCGAGAAATCTAGTAAAAAGACGATCGCTAGGGTTTCTTGCTTCACTCAATCAAGCCTAAGTACGATCGCCCGGAAAAGAACCCTCGAGCTCATTGCTTGTACGAAACACTATCAATTATTAGCTAACGATATATATTACACCTACATATACGCAATAATAGGTAGACAGATTCTGTGAGTGACGTTTTTCTTTATTTACGTATGTTGTTACATAGAGTTAATTTTTAGATTAACCATATTACCAGCGATCCGTCCGCTTTCTTTGGCTATTAAATAATTGTAAAGGGTAAATCGTATCCAAAATCATAAGTAGCCCATAAGCATCCATGAAACATTCCGCATTGTATGTATAAGTGTCTATCTCTGGGTCAAGCAGTATATAATACTGAGTCAATATATTACAGGATTTCGTATAGAATATAGTTTTTGAGTAATCTCATATTTAAATACAAAATGTAATGCATATGCATAAGCCGAAGAAGTTTTACGTCCTCCGCATGTGTGTACCAATGTATATCTACTTTACGTTTAACGCGTAACAATTTTTTTTCCCTGCCATGCCATAAATAGTTTCACTTCAAAAAGTAAATACCATAGTCAAATCAGCGCGTTTTCATTCATAACATGTATTCGTGCTAATCATAATACCCAATATCCATATTCAAATGAAGCAGCCCTGAAACGCTAATCAATTAACTACAAACGTATCAACGCTAATAGAAGTAATTTCCATATTGTATCAAAACCCTACATATCTATACGTATATAAACAATAACATAGTGTAGGCATGAGTTCACTAACCTATGCGGAGTTGTGCAAATATCATCAAAATTGCAGACGTGACTTTTCTTTCACCTTAACTATCTTAAACTGTACTATAAGATATTCCAAGCGATTTCTCAGTAAAGTTTCCACAATCTCGGCCTTCTGCAAAGGGATTTCGGTTTTCAATTCTCATTTTCCGGGCACACTCAAAACTGAAATGGTGTTATTAGAAAATAGTTAAATACGCATTGAATACTTGCTTTCTAACTTGTGTACTTTCGTATTAAGCGCTCGCCGACCGCTGCCGAGGCAAGTTCGCGTTATCCTGTTTCGCAAGTTTAACCTTTTTTTTTTAACGTGGAGTGAAAATCCTCATGGACTGGCAAGCTCCCGGAGGGAAGCCCGACTTGAGCTGCCCACCACCTACGTGGTAGTCACGCAGAGGTGGGGCCTTTCGGCGACTCTAACCGGCTAAAACTCCACGACGACCTACGCCGCACTATGAGGGTGTCACGGGGTAGCGCGAGCCGTCTAACCTAACCTAACCAAAGCTAGATAAAAGAGCAAGATGTTGAACGTTTGACGAGCGCGATGCATTTAATAGGAAAGTACCCAAACTTTTCAAAGCAAGTATTTAATACGTATTTAACTTTTTTGTAATAATTATGTTTTTTGTTTACAATATATGTTTTATTTCATATCGAAAAATCTAGAAGAAGAACTCAATAATAATATCACACGTCGATATTAATTATCAGATGTTAAGAAATAAAAATGTAATTGTACATAGCAATTTTAAGATTAATGATTTTCAAAAGTAATAAAATAATAACGGTATTATTATCAGCAATTATGTAATTTCTTAAATCAACAATGAAGGCTGTCTACTTTCCAATTGCAGATATATAAGCAATAAACTTTCATTTCAATTATCCTTTTGCAATCAATTTGCAATACGTCTAGATTATCTCACTCTTCCATAATTGCTTAGTAATTTGGAGATTTTTAGCATGGTACTTCACGTATTGTAAACAAGTATGCATAAGAAGAGTTTTTGAAGAGATTTTAGTCTGTCGTGTAGTGGATTTTATATTTTATACAAAATCTTGTGTTATTGGACTCTATATTTTGTAAATTTTGTGGCATTTAACTTAATACAGTTAGTTTATTGTGCATAAGTGAAGTGAATGCAAAATAATACCACGGGGCATGACATTCTGAGATGCCATAAAAACTCCCTGGAAGGTTTTAACAAGGGAGCCACCATTTTGTTAGAATATTAAAATACATCACATAACGCTTGAAACATTATTAACTACACGACAACGGTAGTAATAATCTGAAAGATTGGTTGACAAAAGTAGAGTAAAAAAATATATAAATAATGGGCATGACACAAAACGATACTATGTAAATGCATGTTTACAAAAAATTGCTTATGTATACATATATTACACTATTATAAGGTATACGCAAAGTATCCACTCTGCAACAATTATTAATATTTACTCTATGCATGAGGTAATTGCACTACTGGCGATATGCCAGGGATGAGCCAATTTCATAAAAAAAACACAACTACGAGCTTTGTTAACATGCAACTCGGTACACATGTGTTATTTAAAGACACTGTGCCTATTTATTTATTACAGCAATAGTATATTTAGAAATTTATTAAGTGTTTTAGAAAACAGCCGTCAGTTAGTCGAGTGGTTTCACCGACGGAATATCAATTCGATGTTCGCGGGTTCGAATTTTTCATTCATTCAATTCATAATAAAATCTGACCCTGGCAAATGTTCTCGTAGCACCATCATAAGTAGAAAATATATGGCACTGTGGCTTAGTATTTGAAATAGAGATACGTCGTGAGCTGGCGTGGTAATTGTACCCGTACTTTGAAGGTGGTAGAGCCACGCTGAAACTATTACTGAATTCAGTATGAATGAGTCGGTTCGCTCAGAGTAGTACCACCTTCTCACAGAAAACCGACGTGAAGTAACAGTGCTCGCATTGGTGCGTTTCGTTCGGTTAGTGAGAGTGTCAGGGGCCCGCCTCTCCTCACTTTCCCCCTCTCCTCTTACCTCCAACACAGGCTTGCAACGCACTTGCGACTCCCCTGGTGTTGCAAGTGTCTATGGACAGTGATGGTTCGGTGAAGCTGTGAAGACCATTTACAGATCAACAGCGTTTTCATATCTAAGAAAAAAGTGCCTATGGATGGTGATGATCACTTACATCGGGTGACCGACCAGTTCGTTTGTCTCCTATGATATAAAAAAAACATTCCCTCGGGAATAGGGCTTTGGCTCAGAATATTTTTATACGCTGGCATTATTATCATTGTTATTTATAGATTCTTTAAAATGTACGATTGAGACAGTAAGATGATATATTAAATGCCAACGAGCATTTTTTTTTAATACCCTGTGGGATGTTATGACTGAAAGTAATGAGCTATAATGAATAGTAGACTCATCGCTAATGAGCAAATTTATAAATGATAAACGCTTAACTAACTGAATGATTAATCACCGGCTGTCCCGATGCGTTGGAGAGGTATGATGAAATATTCAAATACTTTGATGAATTGATACTGGAACTTTCGATACCAACTCATTCCAGATTATTAAATACATTACTAGTCGTTAAAAACAACTCAATCTAGGTTTTAACCTAATTTGAAACTTAATTTAAAAAAATCGCAGAAGTGACAATTGGGCACTTAAACGCAGAGCTTTCATTGAAGGCAAACGTAGTACTAAGAAGAATATGGACTAATAAAATTCAGTTTTATTCAGCGTTATATAGCTCATTTATCGAGGTAGGTTATAGGCTATATATCGTCGCGCAAAGGCTAATCAGCTCCAGGGCACTAATTAAGAATATTTCAAAAATTTTACTCTCGAGAGCTTCTGCTGCGTGTTAGCGTAAGCCCGAAGTTAAGTAAAGTTAACTATTCCACGCGGACAAAGTCGCGGACTCAAGCTAGTATCGAATATACCCTAAAAACACACAGACGCAGTCGCGTGAAAATTCAGTTGAGTATAAATCGTTTTTATCTATTCCAAGAGTCATCAAAGAGGGAGTAAGCGTAAACGCTGCCTTCTGAGAATAATTCCCGTGATTGCACAGATGCACGAAACAATAAACGCGTGGGCAGCACCCTCCTCACTTCAACGTAAATATTTACACAGCCTCTTCATTTTGTTTATGGCTGTCGAGTTGAGTGTCGCGCGTGTTTCCCAACGTTGCCAACGATTTAAACTGTTTAACAACCCATTTCTCATGTTTACGTATGCCTTTTTTAAAAGTCTATTGCTTGTATATTTTCTATGTTGCGCTGATTACGAGAAACGAACAGACGGAGACAGGTGTCAAAGTAACCTTTTATTAGTGATACACTTACAAGAAAACTTCTTTAGGCGCGTTGAGCGGTATTTTAATGGCAGGAGACAAATTTATAATTTTGCTTCATGACCTATTAGTAAGCGTGACCGACCGTAGCGTCGCGTAAAGTATAGCAAGCCTGTGAACATCGAATATTGTTATTTTGTATTGAAATTCTGCAGCTCATCATATGTTCAGTGAATTAATAAACTGTTTAAAACATATATCATTATTATTCGGAGTGCCAATAGATGTGAAAGAGAGACTAATGATAATAATTTCAATTTACAAATTATGAAATTTAAAAATTCCAAAGAGAACACAGTTATTCCATTTTTTTTTTAGTTTTCACTTCTGCCGGCAGTTCTTATGACTGTCTCGATTTTTCTTTTTAAATATAACTATAAACTGTTCATAATTAAGTTTACTCCCATGCTCTTAGAAGAGCATAATCATAACAAAACAGTATAGAATATTTTCATTAGTATGCACTAAAATAATTAAAAAAATATTTACACAATATAAAATATCGGAAACCGTTTTAAAATACTTTTTTAAAATTTTAACTACAACTTAACATAAAATACGACCATAACATCCAAACCGATGATCCTCTCGAAGATGTGTCAGACGATCACAGACCAATTATTATAGCGCACAACTTTATGCGTTTCTGTGGACGTCACAAACGTGGCCGTAAATCATGGGAGTTTATGGACAGATCTCCATGGGCATTGCCGATGTGTGGGGCTCGCGCGCCATTTCACCGTCCCACGCGTGCATTGTTCACAACTGTTAGATAATATTCTACATACAGTACGACCTGAGGGCGTGATATACGAAATACACAGTAGGTCAATTTAGTGTGTTTTTATTATCTACAAACATTACTCTTAATACGAAAATAGACCTATTAGTAGACCATCATCAAAATATAACTTTATTGTGACACATCAAATTATTCTGAAATATAAATATAAATAATTATTGTACAAGTATAAAAAATACATAATCATGTATTATTACAGTATACATGCTTTTGCTATCAGCGTCACTCAACTTAATGTCGATGTGATCTATTCCTCAAAACAGTATATATTTTTTTCCGAATGAAAGATTTTTTTCTAACTGACTATTGGTACCTTCACCAGACTACACGGATGAAAAGTTCCCTATGCCCTCTTCTATTCGGAATACACATGCAACATATTACGAAAATCGGTTGAGTAGTTAGGGGCTTCATACAGTAGCAAACAAATGAACTCAGATTCGCATGTATAATTAATAAATGATAAGTTAGAAAAAAAAACATAGATTATATTTTTATTACTATTTTCATTTAGTTTCAAGGCTAAGAAGGCAAAGTAACTATTTCAATTAATATTTCATTTTTAATAAAGAGTTTAATCAATCCGCAAGTAAATATAAATACAATCACGACATACTGTTTATCTTTAGTATAAGATGGCAATGGCGTATGCTTTGTTTAATAAAGAGGCTTAGTGTTTATATACTGTTAGGGAATTAAGCGAATAATATCCGCATTTTACACAAGATAAACAGACAATCTTGATAATTAATAGCTTAGATAGTAATCAGATACACAACGGAACGTTGTACATCGTTTGTTAACCAATGGGTACTTTGAAAGATAATACATACTTTATTTTACAGAATTCTACAATATGGTTACAAAATCTATGTGTTTTGATTTATTCTAGATCGAGTACTGAACAATAATTGTTAGTATACACAATAAAATCTTAACAGTCAAACCCCAAAGATGAGACATGATTGGTAAAGAGTTTTTGTGGGGTCTTAGTTATGTTTTATATTTTATTCATCACATTATATTGTGTTACTTGACTGTATACATATATAGTTAGTAATATTGTTGGTGTTTTACGTAATATGATAACGATTATTGTGCAGAAGTGAAGAGGATGGGAAATAATACCTCGGAGAATGAATTCTGAGATACCACAAAAACTGCCAGGAAAGTTCTAACAAAAGGGCCACCATCTCGCTAGAACATTGTAACTATCATACAACTTTATTAAAATATATTTTCTCCTTGATTGTTTTTTTTTCGGTAGTGTATATTATTATGATTATTACAGAAATAACATAGATATATTCCCTAAGGTTAAACAAATATAAAAGCTCGTACTCAATTACGACTGACGTTAATAAATTGTTATCCGATCATTTTTTTAATGAACCTTTGTAGATTTAGCTCTTGAATACAACTGATATCAATGTGTTTTATAACAGTGACATACTAAAATTAGAAGGACTAGCTCTAAATTGTATCTGTGAGAATATAGTTATAAGATCCCCTAACATTTTACTATGTTTTGTTCTGTAGCCATTCCTGGGCTGGTTGCTTATAGAGTATCTTGAATAGATCTTTTGTCTACTAGAAAATGCTACGAATGCTACACATTAATATATTTATTAATAAAGATAAATCCCAGTAGCTTGCCCCTTCCAACTTTTTAAAACGTAAGACACAGTAACAAGGTTTCTTTTGTTCCTTTATGCTAGGGAATTTATCTTTAACCAAGCTCGCGTTACAAAGTTTTCTACAAATTTTTACATAAGAGATTATATCTACGAAGGGTAGCATAATTGACTAATAATGTACCACAAGGAGGGATACTGACCTACATATAGGATTCAGGACGTACCCCGGTTTTATGTTCCATAAAAGTTCACGAGCTCAGTGCACGGGTGCTTACCCGCGATCATTATAATTTGAAGCGAACAGCGTGGGCGGGCGGATGCCGCAAACGGATAAGTTATCGCTTGTTGGGACCATTACGAAACGAATAGTGTGGGGACGTGTCGATAGATTGTAGTTACAGACATACCTTAAACAAGGAGTGATATTTTATTAAAGCAAGCGGGCCCATTGGAAATTGTCTCACCTTGATAATAAAAACAACCTTGACAAATTATATAACTAAACCGTCCACACCAATCACTTTACCTACTGCTGAAAATCGCACGAAATAGCACCCGTTCAGTAATTTTTCAGTTTATCACAAACAGACAGACTGACGTGACAGAGGACATTTTCTTATAATATGTAATGATTAAAATGTTATATAGATATTACAATTTTGATGTATCAACATGTAAACAAATAATTGAGGTGTGCTGTTGTTCACACATAAAAACTATTGGATACTAAACTACTTTATCGATACTATAATGTTTTTAGCATCACTTCTTCGTAATTTTGTCCTTCATTAAAATGATTACGATATTTCTTTGTTATTAGACTTTTAAGAAACTACGATTTTTCTAAATACCTCGTGTTCTGGACAACGCAGAAACGCAGACGAATTTCTGAGTATCAGGTAGTTTTAAATAAGACCAAAATGTGAAATACAGGTGCTATACTAACATTAGTTCAAATAGGTCGCGAATTGCATGAACTAGGCAACAGCCCAAGCCGAGGTGCGCCGTGCACCCTTGAGCTAGTTGTCAAATAAAATCGGTTGAGTGCCTTAAGCGCTCGCCTTAGTAGTTCGGTAAAGCTGGTAAGACCTTGCTATGTCAAAAGCGTAGTCAGATCGAGAAAAAGAAACATTAAGTTTGTAATCAGTATACATCACTGTGTTAAGACAATCGACACAGTCGCGATGTCGCATCACTTCAGCCGCTATGATATCTTAATCTGCACTAAATATCGATGAATCGCCTCACTACGACGACCGCGATGTGTTATAATTGACAGGCGGTAGTTTATTACAAGTGAAAAAGCGGCGTACCACAGTGCCTCATACATTTAACTAAGGTTATTTTGTGAGTTATGCAATCCATTGTCTTCTTATTACTTTGAATCTTACAACTCTATTATAAATAATTTAACAAAGAATAATTAAGTTTATTGTATGATGAAATTATATGCATAAAAATTGTAGTATTTTCAAATTAAGGTTACAAATTTAATTAATATTTGTAACAATTAAAATTTTCTGTAAATTCTAGAGCTGCATCTTTTCTCTGATTTCGTTAGTTTTATTACCGAAAATATACCGAAAATTGTTCAAAAGTGTAGAGCAGTATTTATTCAAACAGTTATAATTTATAGTAATTATAAATTAATAATGTTGTGATAAATATTTCAATCATATCAAAATGATGTTGTATAAATGTTATTCAGATTACAAAACGCAACAGTTTTTACGGTGGTCGGTAGAATAGTGCACAAAAAGAAAACCTTTTCCTTGAACAAAACACATAGGCGTCCTATTTTCAAGGTCTCTTTTTAACTGAATTATAGAGATACATAGATATCATAAAGTATCAATTATTAATCTATACTAATATTATAAAGCTGAAGAGTTTGTATGGTTGAACGTGCTAATCTCAAGAACTACCGGTCCGATTTGAAAAGTTCTTTGGATGTTAGATAGCTCATTTATCGAGGAAGGCTATAGGCTTTAAGGAAGGATGATATGTATATCATCTCTCTAAGACTACAGGACAATAGGAGCACCAAGGAAGAATGTTTCAAAAATGTTTTCTTTTCTTTCTTGTTGAGAGCCTCGTCTGTTATCGTTAGCCCAAAGTTAGCGGACGAAGTCGCGGGCAGAAGCTAGTAAAGAGTATGCAGATTGTTTACTTTCATTTATGTAAAGGTTTCTATTGACTAAACATCTATACAATAACAACATGTTTCAAACGAATTTTTCTGACAATCTATATAAGAAAAATATTTGATCCGCAATATGTAAAACAGACTGAAGACAAAGTTTGTAACATGATTTAAATAAATGTTCGAACAGTAGAGATCCTCAGTATCTGCGGTAGTATTGAGTTAATTCCGTCAATCTAGGCACAGATAAATACGGGACGGCATAATGTGGAAACGCAATATCCTGTCAATGCAGAGGGAGACGATTCAACACCCTGTGAATCGATACAGCCGCCTGACGTCGAGATGTATATATACATTCGTTTGTTATTACTCTTTAGTCCGTTGAAGCTGTTAAGACCTTGCGGGGTCAATAGTGTAATCATTTCGAAAAAAAAAAATGTTTTTCCTCATAACATCATAAGATGTTAAATTAAAATTGCTGAATTATAATTAAAAAATTAAAACATACCAGTAATTTTCTATATCTGTATATTGCCATATACATATACATACATACTCTATCTACAGAGGATTCTTTGTGTTAGGAATTTGACATAGTTTTATAGAATACTCTACATTAGTGCGAGCGTAGCTGTCAGGAAAATTAAGTGAATAATAATGTCGTAGGTGGTACAGCCACGCTGAAGCAATTACTGGTTTCAGCATGAATAGGTCAGCTCGCCCGGGGTACTACCACCCGACTAACAGACACACCGACGTAAAATGATAGTGCTTGCATTGTTGCGTTTCGTTCGGTCAGTGAGAGCGCCAGAAGCCCACCTTCCCTCTCCTCTGCCCCTCTCCCCCATCCCTCCAAACATAGGCTGGCAATGCACTTGGGACTCCCCTGGTGTTGCAAGTGTCTATGGATGGTGCTGATCATTTAGCATCATACGACCCACCTGTTCCTTTACCTCGTATGATACGAAAAAAAAAAACACCACTTCGGATAAAATAAGAGTATAAAACATAGTTATCAATAACTAAAATGCAATAATTATTATTTATGTATACACTATAAATGGAACAACTTGAATTCATATGAAAATGACGACAATCGCCGAATACTCCTCGTACTATAATTACATTTCATTACGTCAGAATTACAAGTAATCTTAAACACGTTAAATCGTAAACACGTGAACAACCAAATTTAGTTACAAACTATAAATAGACTATAATGATTAATTACTTGGTTTCGTGTTTATGACACATTCAATTGAAAATTCCTGTTTAAAATTAGTACTGTATATAATAACTACTTATGTAAATTTTAATGATGGGAATAAAAATGAAAGTTCCTGATTAAAATAATTTGTTAAAATTGGTTCTCGTCAATCTTTATAACCGCTCTGAATATAGCTTTAAGTTCGAGTTTGCACATAAGTGTGTAATCAAGAGTTTAATATAAAACAAAGTTAAAATATTATTATAAGAATCTAATGTTGGCATTAATTTATCTTTTACTTGTTACGATGTTACACATATAATCTATAATATTATAAAGAGGTAAAGTTTGTGAGTTTGTGACGTTGTGAATTGTGACGTTGTAGGGGGTAATCTCAGGAACTACTGATCCGATTTAAAAAAATCTTTCATTGTTATATAGTTCTTTTATCGAGGATCGTTATAGGCTTATACCATCATATTATATCATCATGCTAAGACCAATAGGAGCGGAGCAACAATGAAGAAAGTTTAAAAATCGGGGTGTTTTTTAACCGACGAAAAAAACGAAGGAGGTTCTCAATTCGTCGCGTTTTTTTTTTTCTCTTGAGCGCTTTTGCTGCATATTAGTTAGCTCAAATTAACTATGTCCACGCGAACGAAGTCGCGAGCAGAGGCTAGTACAATATAAAGGTTATAAGCACAATCAATTGATCTCTTGAATCGCAAATTTGAGACACAATCGATTTTTAATTTTGTCTGGGGACGCGCATGCCTTACGGCAGTCTAGGGTTTAATTAATTAACCAATCAATACTAATTTTATTTTCGAAAACTGTTAAATCTAATCTTCACATTTTTTATCGAGTTTTGGGAATATGATAGTATTGAACCTGCAGGGGGTCCACCGGAGCCAGTAAAATTTTGAGAGGGGTGTATGAGAAAAAAAAGTTTGGGAACCTCTGGGATAGATCAATATGCAAACGATGGTGACGTCTGAAAATGACGCCTTTCTCTGCATCCACCAAAAAAGAATGTAACTGTATGTTTATAAAATTATGCTGTGTTATCTATACTAATATTATAAAGAGGTAAAGTTTGTGAATTTGTGACGTTTTAGGGGGTAATCACAGGAACTGCTACTGGTCCGATTTAAAAAATTCTTTCAGTGTTATATATAGCTCATTTCTCGAGAAAGGTTACAGGCTATATCATCACGCTAAGACCAATAGAAGTGCAGCGACATTGAAAGATGTTTCAAAATCGGGATTTTTTCCTCACAGCTTCTGCTGCGTGTTAACGTTAGCCTAAAGTAACTATTACTACGCGGGCGAAGTCACGGGCAGTGCTAGTGTTGTCTATAATAGAAAGATAAACCAGAGCAAGTTTCTTTCCGGTAATTTTAGATGACATGGCAGTTTTCCGAATCCGTGACAGTTTTGACATTCATAAATGCCTTCATAGGGCCCAGATTGAATAAAGAATTTATGATTTTGATTCTCAACATGCACTTATTACCCAAATTTTTGTTTTGTGCAAGTATGTTAAGAGAGCGGTCAAAAAGTTTGGTGAGAAGTATACCTTCACGTTCATCATTACTTAGATAATTGCCGTGTTAATTTGTATTTGTATTTTTATTCTTGTTTTTCTATTAGAGTGTAATAAATAATACATTTTATCTCACATTAGTTCATAAAAAAATTTACGTCATCACATTTATTTCACCAAATAAAACGAAGATTATACAAGTTTAATTAACAATTAGAGAATAGAGGGACAGATAAAATAAAACATTAAGAAAAATAATCGAAACCTTTTCCTTCGCTTCCTTTTGATATAAACACGTCATTTCAAGAGAATTTTAATCTACTGACAACAGGATCTCCAGTGATAATGATCAGATAAGGGTAGGTCCTACAAATTGCCTACGCTAATGAAGACACTGCAGCACATCAGGCGGCTTGTGACCACGGCCTGTATAATCAGGCCAAAACGTGTAGCATTTAAATTTTAAGTAATTGGAAAACGCGTTTTCGACCCTTGAATTTATACATTAAAATATTATGTTAATAGTCTTTGTACATTTCTGTATTTGTGATATGTGATTTGTCTAAGTGAAGATTTCTTTAGCCACATTGAGAGATTTAAAAATTAAAATTTTTATTAGGCGGTACAGTATTACTGGTTTCAGCATGAATGGGTCGTCTCATCCGAGGTACTACCACCCTCTCACAAAAAACCAACGTGAAATGGCAGTGGTTGCATTGTTGCGTTTCGTTCGGTCAGTGAGAACGCCGAAGCCCACTTCCCATTCCCCTCCTTCTTCTCTCATTCCTCCTCCCTCCAAAAACAGGCTAGCAACGTACTCGCGATATCCTTGTTGGATGGACGGTGGTGATCACTTAAAATCAGGTGACACCTGTTTGTTTGCCTCCTATGAATTAAAAAAAAAAATTGATTCATATAGGAGAAGCCTATTGGTTTGCGTCACCGATGACCTCACAAGCTCGTGACGTATTGCGCTTGCGTCAGACTAGCGACATGTAGTCGTATCGAGCTTGTGCAAGCCATCATATGTTTGATTTTTTATCCGACATAAAATACATATAAGAGTTGTTGAGGTATGTATGCTTGGTACACATATATGTTTCAATAACACATATAATTATGAATATATAACTTAGGTTAAGTTAGCTCAGACAGGTCGCGAATTGGACGTATCAGGCAACAGCCCAAGCCGAGGTGTACCGTGCACCCTTGAGCTAGTTATCAAAATAAAATCGGCTGAGTGCCTAAAGCGCTCGCCTTAGTAGTCCAGTGAAGCTATTAAGACTTTGCTAGGTCAATAGCGCAAGCCAGATCAAAAAAAAAATGTTTCATTTATCTATAATCTATATAAATGTGTATATATTTTATTGCTCGGAGTGCAAATATATGTGAAAACCAAACACATTGTAATGATTTCAATGTATAATAAATCATGAAATTTAAATAATTCAGACTATGATTTATTCAAAAATTCAAAATAGAGCACAGTAATTATTCCATTGTTTTGATTTTTCACTTTTGTCAGCAGTTCTTATGACTGCATCGACTTCTTTCTTAAACTTTATATTCAAACCAAGTTATACTATCATTAAATTATTCCGTAACAAATGGCATTTGTAGTAAGTTATTTTATGCAAGCGTTCATGCATATCCTGATTTCGATTAAGCAGATTAAGCCATTCTAACCAGGTTATACTGAAAGGTGGCTTTGAAAGGATTTGCAATACTCGGAGTTTACGAACATTGGTGAACTGTGCAATCCAATATATGCTTTCCTAATATATATTACGTATACTGTAGTATTATCTTAACTCACCCTTTCTATAATGTTTCACAAACCAAATGGAGACTGAGTTATTATTTATGAAGCGATTTATTTTCCTGATAAATAAAAGATATAAATCATTATAATAGAAAAAACCCAAAGATGTTGGAAAACATCCATCTTACATTATTTCTGACATGGACTTCTTATGGGATTGCTTTGAAATTCTGATCGGTAATCTCTTCGTGTGTCGAAAAATGGTAGGGTGTTCAAAACACTAGTTTTCGTCAGATCATCGAAGTTGAGCGACGACGGGCGCGCTACTTATTTAGATCAGATTTAGCCTAAGAATATCGCGTGCTGTCCGCTTATTGTTGTATTTTTGTAATTAAAATGTTTCTCTGAACTATAAAAGTTTCATTTCTATGATGTATTTTTATAACACACATTTTTTTAATTGTCGAGAATTTCAGCTATCAAAAACTAAAGACCAGTTTCAACAACGAAACACAACTGAGTTTTTAGGGAAAACCTATTGATATACATTTTATGCAATTTATCAATTTGTTACAACCAATATTAGTTTCTATGTACTTTTTTAATATTGTGCTAATATAGACGATATAATTTTGACATAAGTTCTATGGAGCATCTATATATTAATACGTGAAGCAAATTTTTTGTATCCCTTTCTAACCTATTTCCCGTCAATGAGTGAACCTGAAATTGGGCATAGTTAAAGTTTATATGGCGGAGAAGTGCAGAAAGCTGTTTATTTTATATAAAATACATTAGAAGTACATTAAATTAATTAAAATATGTACTACTCACACTACTACTCGAATTTTACACAATATACTTTTTTTTTCATATCAAAGAAGGAAAACGAACTGGTGGGTCACGTGATGTTAAGTGATCACCACCGTCCATAGACACAAGCGACATTAGGGACGTCGCAAGTGCGTTGCCAGCCTGTATATGGGAGAAGGGGGAGGGGAAGAAAAGGGAAAGAGGAAGGGACGTGGGCCTACGGTTCTCTCACTGACCGAACGAAACACAACAATGCAAGTACTGTTATTTCACGTTGGTTATTTGTGAGAGGGGTGGTACTACCCCGGAGGAGCCGACCCATTCATGCTGAAACCAAAAATAGCTTCAGCGGGGCTCTACCACCTACAATGTACACAAACCAACAAATATACACACATGTAAATATAAAAGACATTTTGGCAGCCGTCAATAATCGAAGTTCAAAAGAGGTTATGAAGGAGGTTGCTATGCTCGTCTGTATGTATTTTTTAACTCTTACGTTCCGATTACCATTTTTTATCTTACATTCAACAATGATATTATAAAATATAACTATTATTGTAATGTGGATTATTTTAAATGATGAATTAATAAAAAAATGAGCCAAATAATACTTTGTATAATCAAAATAAGAATTGTGTTCATAAAAGTAATCCATGACTTAGACCTTCGCGGTTACAATGTTGCAATTCAACCTCATGTATCAACAAAAAATAATCTATTTTCAAAAGCTAATGGTAGTATTAAAAACGTATTTGTCTTGGATTCACCATTTGATTGTGTTGTGTATCCATTACTTTTCCAAACGATGATACTGGGCATATGACTATTTCTCATAATGAACAGACAACATTTAATTCAATATCACCCAGTAATATCACATCATGGTGTCGTGTAAAATTAATTGAAAATTGTGTCATGGGTTGCGATAAATTTCTTTATTTTCGAAAAATTATGTTTGGTTAAAATTTTAAGCTTTACCACGTGGTTTTTGTTTCCAATTTGTAATTAATTTTCATTTTCATTTACACAAAGATTTTTTTTTATGATTATATAATAAAGATCATGGCAAATGGCAAATAACTGAGTAGCCATGATGAAAACCTTTGATTATAGAAGTACCCTTTGAAATACCCTTTGATAAAAGAACCCTAATAAAGTTCAAACTTCAAAAAAACAATTAACTATGGTCGAATGTCGACCACTGGGCACCCACTAGTCTTTATAAATTCTTCCTTCAATAAATAAAGAAAGTTACGCATAAATGATGTAAGTATTCTGTTCTTTTATCAATCCTACATTGTAATATGTATATACCATCCGTATACGTTTCGTATCTAGAATAACCTAATATAGTAACTAAGAATATATAACATTCCTGTAAACATTAACCATGTATTTTTTTCTAAGATATATATGTTAAATATTGTGGTAGTTATTGCTTGCTCGTTTATACTGATACAATACAAATTTTTACATTATCAATTTTTGTTTTCAATTTTTAGCCTCATAGCCTGGCAATAGTTGTAACCTACCTAGTCTTGTTATTTTTAATTCATCCAATTAATAAAACTGAAGTATCTATTAATTATCCGCGTTTTTGTCTGAAACGATTCAGCTGATTTTTGATAAACATTGTATTGGTATTTAGATAATTTTGGCGGAATTAATGAAATTTAAAAATTGAAAAAAAAATAAACACTGTATAAAATATTGCAATCACATTTAAAACAATGTTTAGTCGGCATATTACGTAAACACTACAACTAACGTTACCGGCCCAGGTTTTCAAAACCGATCAGCCATCAAGGAGTTAACATGCATGAAATTAGATACAAAGCGAAGCGGGTCGTAAAGTCACACGGCGAATACTGCACCGCCTTAAGAAGGATATTAGCGATCAACACGATAGGTATATTAAATACGACTGTAAACCGGTACAGGAAAGAATACTCCTTATTACGAGGGGAATAAAGTGCATATCATCTATTCACGAAAATTAATCTAATTGCGTAACACAAAAGCTGTTAATCATTTGAAACGGTGGAGCGAATTGCGTTGCGCAACATGTAAGCTCGTGTCTGTATTAGTTATGCTTAATATGTAATAAACTTGGCATGTTATTTTCCTGTTAATTCATATTGGTGGCGGGAACAGAATTCTAAAAAAGTGTTAATTAGAGGAAGATATTGGGTCACGGTAGGCTCTATAGCAGTGTTACCCAAACTTTTTAGGCCATGCCCCACCTTAACATTTCTAAAAAAATTATGACCCACCCCCCCATACATAATTTTTATTCTTTAAAATACCCAATGCGAAAGAGTTAGTCTTGTCGAGTCCAGCTTTAAATTGCCCCTCTCAACTATCAAATTGCCCCCTGTGGGGCGTGGGCCCCACATTGGGAAACACTGCTCTATAGCACATTCGTAAAAATAACTAAAAAGATAAATCAAGAACGAAACGCCAAACCCATTAAAAATACACTAGAGTTACTTATCAATGCATGTTTCTCGTTCATATTACGATTCCTTACATATTAAAAAACATAGTCCTCTGCCACGTCTGTACGTCTGTTTGTCTATTCGCGATAAACTCAAAAACGACTGAACGGATTTAAAGTGCTTTTCACCAATAGTCAGTAAATCATTTTAGTGCACGATTACATATATAATTTATCAAGGTTTTTAATTATCAGGTCGGGAGAACGTCCGCTGGACCTGCTAGTATATTATAAGTATTTATTTCAAGCAAAGAGTTACAAGTGTACATCTATCGACAAATGTATCACGTAACTTGGGAACGCTGCATAGCCTTGTTAGATTTAAACAAACCAAGCGATCAAAGGGTTGCAAAATTACACACACTAATAATCAACTCTTTAGTGTATAATAATTATATTAGGAGATCCTAAAAATACTCTTCAACAATTTTTTCTTTAACTAAGGAAAATGAAAAAAAAAACAATTTTTACGGAAGCGAACTAATTTAATTTCCGAAGAAACGATAACATGAATTCCTATACTAAACACTTTTAATATGTATTTATATAAGCCTCAAGTTTTACTTTTTTTTTAAATTATTGTATCTGATGAAGTATTATTGCTGTCATGTATGAATAAGGCGTTGTGACAAAATATTAAACCTAAAAATACACCATGAACTTAAAGAGTTTCGGAACCCCTGGATAATTTCCTTAGATTCATGTTACCAATAAAATATTTAGTTCCTATCCAAGCAATAAACATACGTGATTGTACGGAATATAATACAACAATTGTGAACCTGTAGTTAAACTTAACAAATGCTAATAATGATATAAATTAAAATTAGTATTGATAAAATTATATACACAAGTGAATCCCACCACCAATTAATACTTGATTAATCTTACCGTGGCAGTGTAAATGTCACCCGTTTATTTATCATGCCATGCAGCTATCTAATGAGCTCTTACCTGAAACAATAAACAGATTAAATTAATAAAGAACCCTTTGCATCGTCTTTTTTTTTTGTTTTTCACTTCATATGATCACATTCCTCGTCAATCTTCTTGACCGCTCTGAATATTGCCGAAGTTTGAGCTTGTGGGTAATATAGGCAAGAGTTTAATACAAAACAGAGTTAGAATATTTTGTAGGTAGTTTAGCGACGCTGAAGCTACTACCAGCTTCAGCATGAATGGGTCGGCTGCCCCGGGGTCGTAAAACTCTCTCACAGAAAACCAACGTAAAATAACAGTGTTGCGTTTCGTACGGTCAGTGATAGCGCTGAAGGCCCACATCGCCTCTTCCCCTCCTCCTCCTCCTCCCTCCCCCAAACAACGCTGGCAGCGCACTTGCGACTCCCTTGGTGTTGCTAGTGTCTATGGACGACGGCGATCACTTAATATCAGGTGACCCGCCTCTCTGATATAAAAAAGTAATATCTAGAAATGTAAAATTAGCATTTATTTATCCTTAAATTGTCTGGATAAAGTTGTCTTTTACGCATGTTATATTCAGAGCGGTTTGTTTTTGTTACGATGTTTTTGTTTTTGTTACAAAACTTTGTTACGGACTAAACATAATGTTTAGTATTTACAGTTAATTATGAGCTAAATTCGATTATTCTATATTTGATTGCTTAAACAACAGAAATCGAAATCACTGTGTTAAGCCCTTAAGGCACTGAGATTATATTTTAGACTAGCCTCTGCCCGCGACTTCGTCCGCGTAGTAATAGTTACTTTGGGCTAACGCTAACACGCAGCGGAAGCTCTCAAGAAGGAAAAAAATTTCATCTGTGCTCCGCTCCTATTAGTCTTAGCGTGATGGTATATAGCCTATTATTTTCTTCGATAAATGAGCTACGAGTACATAACACTGAAAGAATTTTCCAAATCGGATTAGTAGTTTCTGAGATTACCTCCTACAACGTCACAAACTCACAACGGCACAACTCACAAACTTAACCTCTTTATAATATAAAGTAAATTTTCAAAAAAAAGTATTAACCGACTTCAATATTAATCAGAGGCATAGAAATAAGGCACTAAAAACCGGAAAATAAATAGGTTATCAAATTAACCAAATGTAATGAAACATATGAATATGTGTGCTACCAGGAGATGTATTGGAAGTCGGTGCCAACCGAAGATCATATCATCTACATCTAGGTACAAAGGCACCGACTTCCAATGCATCTCCTGGTAGCACACATATTCATATGTTTCATTACATTTGGTTAATTTCATAACCTATTTATTTTCCGGTTTTTAGTGCCTTATTTCTATGCCTCTGATTAATATTGAAGTCGGTTAATACTTTTTTTTGAAAATTTACTTTATTTCTCCATTTTTAGTGAACATAATTTTTTTTTTCTAAAACATGCGGGTCACCTGATTGTAAGTGATCACCGTCGCCCATGGATACCTGCAACACGAGAGGAATCACAGATGCGTTGCCGGCCCTTAAGAAAGGAGTAGGCTTGTTTCTTGAAAGTTGTGTTACTTTGTCACGGATCCCATAATCAGAACCTAACCAAACTCTCATCAAACTACCCTTGAAGAACACCCTTTACAATAAAAAAGGAATCATCGAAATCGGTTGGCATGATATTGAGTTATTCGTCTATTTGTCGTATACACACCAAATGCAAATTTAACACTTATACGGTTTTGCACTGGATGCCGTTGACAGAACCGGACCAAAAAATAAATTCAAATATTCAAATAAAAAAAGAATCATCCAAATCGGTGCAGCCAGTCCAGAGTTATGAGGTAACAAACATAAAAAAAAAAAAAAAAAAATACAGTCGAATTGATAACCTCCTCCTTTTTTTGAAGTCGGTTAATTAGTATGAAAGTATAGATACGTACTGTTGATATATTATAATAATTTATTGTTTTTTTTTTTCTAATCCAAGTAATGGTTAATTTTATGAAATCTGTAACTAGGAGAATAATAATACTTCATCTAACTGAGATACTGATAACATACTTATAAACGTCAAAAAATAGGAATCCGGAAAATAACTGTTATCAAGAAAAATCGGTAAAACAACAACACAATTTTTCGAATTTATCATTTTTATTGTACTAATCAACTATCTCACAACTTTGTCATTTTCTAAGGCATAATTGATTTTGCAAGTATGTTGACGAAGTTCTATGAACAAATAAAAAAACAGAGTTCGTAATTCGAAATGACAAAGGAACCCAATTAAATCGGAAATTATGTACACTGTACACTGAAACCAAATAAAAGGTTGAACAAAACGTTGAAACAATGTCGAAGGGTCGGGAGTCGGAAGGGATTTAAATAGGGGAAAACCGAATTATATCTAAATATATCACAGAGACAGGTACGGTATAGAATGGTCATACTATTACGTTAAAATGGAATATATATATATATATATATACAAAATATATATTGGTTTATTAGAGATCGATAAACGCCGTTTAATCGATTATCGTGCAAACTGGTCATTCTATGTACTTGCTGTCTAATTACCATATTACTTATATACTATACTACTAATTAGTACATCTGATTACTTTTATTACATTTTATATTCGAATTTAGTGAACGGAATTGCGGCAGTTATCTGGTAAATATAAAAGTTTAAAAGCGAATTTTATCCATTCTAAGATATTTTAATCATTTGATTTCAAGTCTTTATTAAATTACATACATAGTAGTATTACATATATTTTTGATTAACTTTTCAACTACTTTTCGCACATTAAACAATAAAAAAAAATCTTGTTCCCAACTAGTATTTAAGTTATAGTGATAAAATGCATATAGTGTTTATTCTGTTTTAGGTCGCGAATTACTGAGTCTGTTAATAAGTTTCCTTTAAGATTGCTAAGCGAATTCTTAATTGTTGTTTCGAAAAAATTAAAGAATTTTATTGTAGTTACAAAAACTCAAAGAAACATGAACGGTGTTATTATATAAAAGTTAAATACGTATTGAATACTTGCTCTAAAAAGGTTTCGTATTAAATGCACCGCGAGGCAAGTTTGCGTTATCCTTTTTCGCAAGCCTAACCTAACCTAACCTAAGCGAGACAAAACAGCAAGATGGCGACCGTTCAGCGACCGCGGTACATTTAATACGAAACCTTTTTAAAGCAAGTATTCAATACGTATGTAACTTTTTAGTAATAACACCGAATAAATTTTGATTATTTTTTTACTATTTTAGTATAAGTGAATTTAACATAGAACATGTAATAGTTAAGAAAATTTTAGATATTTGAAAAAAAAAGGTCTTAATTATTTCAAAGATCCACTAAACGAAACCATTAAATAGCTCATTCAAAAACTTTCCCGTCGACATTCACAAATCTCAAAGACGGAGAATACGTCATAATAGGAAAACTTTCGAGAGACTCTTCAACTTTGCTTGAATTTTTATGCAGATCACGTCCTAATATAACCAGAGAAACTATTTTTCTCATTCCTTTTATATGTACAGATTATTCTTAGACTTCAGGGGTGTAAGGGGTGTCGAGTAACATCTTAAGACTTGAGACACTTTTGCGCGTCGCGTTTCGTCGCGCGATCAGCCTGTGCATATCCAGTACCGGGTGACATTTGTCATTATGGCCGGCATGACAGTGGCGACCGACGATGGATAATCTGTCTCTCGGTGGTCGCCACTGTTTTTGGATTGTACTATGCTTACCATCAGGCATAATGCAGTCACTTTGTAGTGCTTCAATAAATAAAAAAGACTAAGTTCGATTTCTCAGTACATTCCTTTCTGTGATTCTTACATCTCTAAATTGGATTGGTGGCCCTATCTATACTAATATTATAAAGAGATACAGTTTGTGAGTTCGTGACGTCGTAGCGGGTAATCTCAGTACCTACTGGTCCGATTTGAAAAATTATTTCGCTGTTATATAGCTAAGACTAATAGGAGCGAAGCACCAATTAATAATGTTACAAAATCGAGGTTTTTTTTTCCCTCGTGAGAGCTTCCGCTGCGTTAGCATTAGCCCAAAGTAACTATTCCACGCGAACGAAGTTGCGTGCAGAGGCTAGTATTCTATATAAATAAATATTAATTGCCGTATGTAAGTAAGCTCATAACTCCAGAACAACTGCACCTATTTATTTAAATCTTTTTTGATGTGTTTGTTACTCAGTACAAGGTTTGTATGAAAGAAAGTATTTCAAAATTGCCAAAAAATTGCGTCAAAAAAACTCCATATAAAAAGTGAGTGACACAGAATATATCAGGGAGGGAGATCTTCAAAACTATTGACAGTAGTGATGGATTTTTTTTTTCTCGAACTGACTATGCTATTAACCTAGCAAGGTCTTAACAGCTTCACCGGACTACTAAGGCGAGCGTTTAGTGCACTCAGCCGATTTTATTTGACAACTAGCTGAAGGAAGCACGGCACACCTCGGCTTGGGCTGTTACCTGATTAATGATGGATTGACGTTTAGTTGCCATTTTATCAATTACATGGTCGTACTGTAAAACGAAAACTTGTGTCTTATTTTCTTCGTTAATACGCCCGTACGAAGCCGGGACGGGCAGCTAGTATATTATATTATTTGTATTTGTTGTTGTTCTCGAGTATAAGTGATACATCGTTCAGTAAACACAAATTTGATTGCACTGTAAACTGAACTGGTTGGTTTGTGAAATTGATAAAAAATCGTTATATAATCGCAAGGGCATTATATAATTTAGGTATTACATACATACACCAGATCTTCACTAAGAATATCCTACTGTATTTACTTACAGTGAATATTAGAGTTATTTAACTAACTAAAACAATAATAAATACGGTTAGAAGGTATTTCTTATACGGTATTTATGTAAAACATTTTAAAGAGTTTAACGCTCATTTCTCAACATAGAATACACAAAGAGTCACGCTTAAAATTCACTTTTACGCAAACTGAATATAAACAACAAGTACTATGTATGCAATTTTACTGAAATTTACTTATTTGGGGGTATTCGAGTATTACGTAAGCAGAATTTTTGTAATTTCTGACCACCCCACCCCCCCTGATCAGCATAAGTAAGCAATGTTCTTAACCCTCTCCCCAATAATTACGTAAACATTTATATAGGTATATTCAAATTTGTTGTAGTTCAGTAAATTCATTATTCTAAACCCTCTCCAATGCCTATGTCATCAAAAATAAGCAAATCAAGGACCTCCTCACCCATTAGTGCTTACATAATACTTAAATGACCACTTTCCAACACATTTATCATTTTCTCTAATCTTTGTACAATTTTGTCGCCTTTATTTATACCCTTGATTTTACCTATGTTTCTAGCATATTTACTGCATAGGACAATTTACGTATGCAAGAAAATCTTTCTCCCAGAAGTCTTCTCAGACCACAACTCGCGTAGTCGGACGAGAGAACTGTTCGAGGCTATGCCTATTTCAGTGGTCTGTCCATCGCTGTCCGTGGATACGGACAGGTCCTTGGATTGCACATTGTGTGCTGTGGTGGTGATGTCGTGGCGCCTCCTTGCGGTGGTCGTCAGAAATCTTTTAGTGAAGGCTGTTGCGGAGGAGAACATATTTCCGCAGCAAGTGTACCTAATACGAGTATACCACACCGTGCCTTATATTTATCATCGGTCTGTAAGAAACTCACTGCACGGCCATGGGCCTCTTCCCGAAGGAAGGTACTGGGGCATTATCACCACGATCGTGACACATTGTAGCGATGTTAAACTCTGAGAAATTCACAGTTCTATGTATTCCACCTATATACGGTAGTACAAGAACATATCTCAGGTGAAAGGTTTCTACAGGTTTTCTTTCACCATCAGCTGATAGTGTTAGCAATTTAAATTAGTAAATGTACACGAATTTCGAAAATTGGACATTGGAATGATATTCAATCGGTCAAGCCACTAGACCACTACGACTTAACTTTGTGGAACTTTTACTAAACTTTCATTACAGTACCCGTTATATGATTTGGTACGTCGGTGAGAAGAGTAAGACGTCCGACTAAGATGGGTTTGTTTCAGTTATGTTAGCTTTCTATATATATATAATTATTTCCACCATACAGCGCGCAATTGTTGCGATAGACAAATATAGTCCTATACGAAGCCGAACTCATGCCACTAAATCTGTCTTCGTCTCGCCGTGCAAAATCAAAAGCCGGGTACTTTAAATTGTTCTTTGTGAAGTTATAAATGCTTATGTTATATTTTCAAGTGAATTTATGCATAAAAATTTTAACTATCCCTGATATCCACCATACATTCCACCGCAATAATAGAAAAAACTATAACACATGTAGTGCTATCGTTCCGTATGGTATAGGTGCTGACTGGGCACAGGTGTTTCAATTTGTACCTGCACCGAATAGCACGCAGGGAGCCAACCGCCGTACGCCACGAGTGTGGCGTTGAACCGGACACCGCACAGCACACACTGTCTGAGTGGCCATTTTGCCCGCCATCTCCCGCCACCGTAGTCGGGCCTAGGGAGGATGGATCACGGGCCAACTTCCCACTGCACAGGTCTTGCGGATGGAGGAGACAGCCGATGTGTACACAGATGTATCCTGATAATACGGGGCTCGTCGGCGGCATTTTATACCGCTGGGCCACCCGCTGGGGCGGCACGATGAAGTCTGTAGAGATCTCGTGTCGCCCCAACTATAGCTGCAGATGTACACCGTGGGGTTTAAGTCTGTGCAAGTCAGACATAACCCACTCTCTCCCCTAGTAGGATGGTATATCCATAAGGGATTTCTTCACGTAAAAAAAAGTGCTATATATTTCTGCTAGGTTATTATAATACTCGCAGTAAAGATCGTGCGCGCTTAAAAATTCGCAAAGCGTTCTAACATTCCATCGCCGAGAGGGTGTTTACCCTCTATTTTTTACGTAACGACGTCTCCCTGTCACATTCACGCCTGATATTGTTATATATAGTTGAGAAAATTTTCAAACATACTAACACTACGCTGAGCGTGAAAGTTTCAATGTGCTACAGTGAACTTTAATATAAGTTTGACGCCGTGCATTCAGAATAAACTTTGTCTTACCGATATAGTTGAGAATACTAGTTTTGCGTTTGTTTCACTTATTCAATCTATATTTTATACTTTTCCAATCTTTTTTTACGAAAGTAATAATCCCTGGACGTATATTGAAAATATCGAATATTAATTTTGATTCTAGTTAGGACTTCGAACACTCAAGAATAAAATAAATTCATTATAGTTATACTCAGTCCAGTTGAATTGTTAAACGAACGTTTATTCCTCGTATTATCTAGTATAGAGCTATTATCGAGTATAGAGGAACCGGATTCGATCTCTGACATGACTGACTGTGTGTTAGGAATATAACTATAAATTCTATGTTAACATAAGAGAGGTTATGTCTAGTTTGGAATTAAGCAATCGCGTGTAAAATATGCTGACACATCTGTATATCACTAGCTGTTCCTGTACTCTAAACGAATTTGTTATTATTTATAGTAATAGATAGTTGAATTGTAGGAAAATAGCAAACATTTTCATCGCGTTCTATTGAACCGCACGGAAATTAATGTACTGCAGCGGCATCTATTGACGGACTATAATTAGATGTTAAACATAAACAGCTTATAACTCCATGAAAAATTACTTAAATTGGGCAACCATCATAGTATATATGCGCTTATATTTTTATTCAAAATTCTTAATGAGGTCTCATTTAGTATTTCATTTGCTTGAGTCCATACAATATTTTTGGGACCTGGAGGGCAGGCTCATTAAAATTTAATAACCCGGTTACTTCTTAGGATTATGTCGGATATATACTACTCGATAATGACACAAAAATACACGCCGACTTCATTGTAAACAAATAACGCAATACAACAAGTAATAGATTTAAAATATTGTAAAGACTTATTTTGAATATCCACTTTCCTTCGTAATTGCAACAGATAATAACTGAAGGCAGTGCAGTGAGTCAGTGGGTCTGCGTTACTAAATTGGGCACTCGAGGACGCGTCCTCAACGCCGGGAACAAGAGTGCCACTAGCGAACTCTGTTACTGAGATGCTTCTCCTGCACTCGGTTTACAAGTACCTTCTGCAGTTCGTTGAAATCGTAAAAATAATATAATTGAAGTTGTATTCGAAAGAAAATTCTCTTATAAAAAATGTTACTATAATAATATTAATAATTGAAAGCATAAAAAGACTAGGAAGAGATTCTTTGAAATCTTCATGATCGATTGTCCTAATAGATTCAAAAGTACGAAATATAGTCGACTAGCTTTTGCTCGATGTTCCGGTCGCGATATGCAAATCTCACTTTTATCTCAGGACTAGTACTTTTTTTCTGAATGTAATGTAACCTTTATACCTTTTTGTACTTTCATAACGTATATGTAAATTTAACAGACTGACATTAGCAGACAAACTCGCTTTCGTGTTTATATTATCGGTAGGTATTAATTAACTTATCTACATATTTATGCGAATGAATGATCGATTCTTAAGTTTAAAATGACTGTGATACTTTAAAGATATATTACACAAATATTAACCAATTTTGTCCTTGAATGTTGGACGATTTTTAATATATACTATAGAAGCAGATTTTATATTGGAATAGGAGATAAATATATGTGTACTTGTATGTACATATAGCTTCCTGTAAACACAGACGAGTCTTAGTACATTTCCAACGAGATAAAGTAAATAAAGAAAAAATATATTCCATTCCTAATAACAAAGAAGACCATTAAGTACTTCGATTTCTGAAATAACATTGATTACATTAGTTGGATAGTATAAGCAACCGCAGGAGGTCGAGTTTTATGCCAAACTGAATGTCGTATATGTTTTTGTTAGGTTTTGCAACTGAATAATGTATGTACGATAATATATTAGATTTTTTATTCCCGTCAATTGTTTTTGATGAAAATAATTGTTTGAAATAAAGTATTCTTCGGTCCCATTCAAATTTAAGCTCGATAAAACGGAAAAGAAGAGAAAAAAAGAGTGAAAGATATAAATCTATAGGATTTAACGTATAACGAGATAGAATAAAGACATTATCTATACTAATATATAAAGCTAAAGAGTTGTCTGTTTGTTTGGTTGAACGCGATAATCTCAAGAACTACAGATCTGATTTGAAAGTTTCTTTTAGTGTTAGATAGTTCATTTATCGAGGATGGCTATAGGCTACATATCATAACGTTTAAACCAATAGGAGCTGAGCACTAATGAAGAATATCTCAAAATCGGGCTATTTTGGAAGCTTTCGATGCGTGTTAATGTCAGTACTATATGCGTTGCCATGGTAACGCGATAACAATCTCTCGCAAATATTTTCATGGTTTATTTTGTGTTCCTATTAAAACAGTTAATTCTACGTTATTTTTGTTTCCAATTTTTAATTATACGTGGTACGTTTATATCGCAAACATTTCTAAAGTTTATTTTGTGTCGCTATTCAAAAAGTTTAGTAGTAATAATATTCATCCAATAAGATAGTCAAAGGAATTAATCCATACTGCCAATTCTGAAGTAGTTAATATAGGTAGTTTTTTTCTATATCGAAGATAATGTAAAGGTATAAGCGCCAAATCCTCTATGTAATATTTCGTAAATTTTTATCTTCTTAATTTTCAAGACAACAGAATTCATGCTTCGCGGTATTATTTATCTTTCATTTCATTTATGCACAATAAACGAACCATATTACATAAAACTCTAACAATTGAACACAATATACAGATAAGTAAGACAAGATTATGAATAAAATATAAAACCCACTACATGACAGACTAAAATCCCGTCAAAAACTCCTCAAAAACTTTATTCTACGTTAGTTTTGTACCCAATTTTTGATTTGTGATATATTACGTATAATAAAAGTAAAGTGAGTGTATTTTATATTAAAAATATCCGTGATGCTACAAATATCAACATTTTTTTTAATTATGTGGATATGACTGTTTTTTTTTATTTGTTACGGGTAATCTCCGAAACGGCTGGACCTATTTGAATGGTTTTTTTTTCTTAGAAATGACTAGGCTATTGATATAGCAAGGTCTTAATAGCTTCACCGGACTACAAGTAATATTTGAACGGGAATTTTACGGACAAATAAGTAACTAATTAGCTGTTTTATTTTAAGCTAGCGGGTTCAGCAGACGTTGCCCGCCCTGATAATAAGACAAACTATACCTATACCTTGCCCAATAATCATTTTATATATTTATATGAAGATGCGTTCTGTAGTTTTTGATCTTATCGCGAACAGACATATAGACAGACGTGGAACAGGACTTTTTCTTACACTATGTAGTGATAAGCTGTTATCTGTGCCTTCGTCCATGTGAAATTAATCAAAAATATGTTGTTCACTGTAAACATACACGAGCTGTACTGGACTCCAAGATTTTTTATACCAAAAGGCAGCAAACAGGCTGACGGCCCACCTGATGGTAAGTGGTTAACGTCGCCTATGAACAACTGTAACACCAAGGGTATCGCTGTTGTAATTGAAAGTCATATGTTTATATGTGATTTAAATTATAGCAAGGTATGATAATAACTTAATTATATCGACACTATGGACATATTATATCTATATAATAAAAGATTTAACACATATTGTTCGAAAATGTATAGCTTAATATTTTCATTACTTTCTTATATAGTGTAAGTGGGCACTAAGGGTCATATATAGCAGTTTAAAGTTCCAGTTATGTGGCTGATTATAAATCTCTTCCCATTCGATTCACTATTCGTATTCACATATATAATGTACAAGTACATGTTACCTGTTACAGTAAATGATGTGCGTGTGATACTTACAAATATTTTTGAAAGAGTATTATTGTAATTTACACTAGATATGTGATCAAAATTTTACATTTATTTAATATATTTAAAAAAAAAACGCGTGCGGAGCCGCGGGCAACAGCTAGTCGTTTATACAAAGGTTTTATAATTTTTTGATCACTTTCTAGGTCGTCTTATTGGTCGACTCGCTCGAGGGAGTATCACCCGACCCCATAATAACACCAACCGTAAAGTATCAGTGCTTGCATTATTGCGTTTCGTTCGATCAGTCAGAGCGCCGGAAGCCCACCTAACCCCTCTCCCTTCCCCACCAATACGGGCTGGCAAGGCACTTGCGACTCCTCCGATGTAACTTGGTATCTATAGACGGTGGTGATCACATAACATCAAGTGACCCACATGTTCGTTTGTCTGTTATGATATCAAAAAAACATCCTCGACAAATAAACTGCAAGCTTGTTACGTTCTTATCAACTCCACAAATCAGTTTTTATTTTTTAATGTATAGGGGGAGATGGGGTACATTGATACATGGGGCACATAGATACAGTCAATATAGATCGAAAACAAAACACGTTAGAGAAGCCGTCCGCCACACATAGAAAGGTAATCATACACCCTACACGCACACTAGAGCGGAGCAATATTCATTCGACAATTAGCGCTTGGCACGTGTAAACTTGTTTCTGAGGTTCGCAACAAATATTTCCTAGTTTTCTGTCGGATGTGATTCTACTAATATATTTAGTGTTATCTGTGATATATTGAGATAATTAGTAAGTACATACCCGTCATTACATTATGTAAATTTAATTTTTTTTTATTATTAATTGCTATTATTTTTACAAAATACTTATTTCGATTGTAGTAGACAGGGGCACATTGATGCAAGCACTGTCGGGGCACTTTGATACGTATCAATGTGCCCCAATATTACTTTAAGGAAACCTTATTTTTTCGAAATGAAAATGCTGTTAACATGGAAAGGTGTTCACAACTTCACCGAACTATAAAATTAAGAAAACCCGAGAACACAAGTGTTGCCCGATCATTTACTGCCCCACCTGCAGTAAATGATCTTCAGTTAACGTAGGAAAGAAGCAACCTTATAAGTATTTTGTTGGAAAAATAGTGTCAAGATACTCTGATAACCAGAACGACTTTTTAGTCTCTTTTGTAAAGCTTAAACCAACTGGAACTTTTGTGTTGCCTGATATAAAAGACGAAGCTTTGGTTAATATTTCTGATATTGTGTTGAAGTTACCAAATCCTTTTTTTTTTCGATCAGACTACCCTATTGACCCAGCAAGGTCTTAACAGATTCACCGGACTACTAAACAAATCCTATAGTAAAGAAAGGCACTAGTAGAACAGCTTGTCTATTCAAATTCAAGATAAATTTGTTATGTTTGATTAAGTCAATAAAATAATTATTTTATTTTATCGTTTAAGTATAAAACCAGTTATGACTGATTAGACCAAATAAAGAATGATTATACAATATGTTATTGTTTAAGTATATTTCATGGCACAGTTTATTGTTTGGGTATACTTGTTCCATTTTTATATAAAAAGCGTAAAAACATTTATTTCCCTTAGTACTAGATTAAATTTATGTACACATAATTTAGCACAAAGTGAAAAATAAGTATTTAATAAATAAATATCACAAAAATCAATAAAACTTGTTTAATTTGTAGAAATGTTTCTATGAATCAAACTGCCCCAGTATATGTATCAATGTACCCCACGCCTGGGGTCCATTGATACAAATTTCACTTTTTAGTAAATAGGCTCTAATATTTTTTATGATTAAACCTAACGGTTATTTAGACTTTAAAAAGTTAGCTAAATATATATTGTATAGATTATAAATATTAAATTGGATGTTACTGTCAATAGGTCGCTTTTTATTGGGTCTGAGTAAAAATCGTATCAAGGGTCCCCAACTCCCCCTAGGTTTTAGCGTACGACTGATTTTGAAACGCAGCTACCGGAATACACCTATAGAAACTTGCCGACAGCTTTCTATTTGAAGACAGTAGCAGAGTGGGCATTCGAAAAACTCTACTACACCAATTGCTAAATAACAAT
>JACEII010000037.1:2252517-2365084 GCA_014332785.1 Antheraea mylitta | reverse complement strand
CAGTAGCCGAGTGGGCATTCGAAAAACTCTACTACACCAATTGCTAATAACAATGTAAAATTTAAAACAGATAAACCCTTAAAGACAAGTATTTATTGATAGGCTATATTATTCTGTTGTTACATTCAGTCAGTAGCGAAAGTCAATAACTAACTCAGCCGGATGACTGTATAATTAATTAATGTAAATTGAACAATTAATTTTCCTCTTTCCACCGAAGTTATCTCGACGTAATAATCATGTTACGAAGTGATAATAAGATTTCTCGAATTACTCTAAAGTTGAAATAGTTTTAAATCAATTAAAATCATTGATAGAATAAGGCAGTAGTATAATGGTTTATTATGGTATGGTATAATGGTATATAAATATAAGCCTATCATTAACTCACAAACTAAAGTAACATCTCATTTCTCTCTACATATCAACTTCTTTAATATGAATAAATCTTGATTTTTGTTAATATGTAATTCTCTTGTCATACATAATTTAATTTGTATATAGTTCTTCTGTCTGCGTGTATGTATGTGACTGAACTCCTAAACGACTGGATAGATTTTGATGGATTCTTTTGTGTCTGCTCAAGTGGATTCAAGAATGGTTTAAATTCACAGTTAGTCCCAGTAGGTGGCACTGCGGTTGATTTCTAATTTTTTTTTTAATTAACAAGGCAAGATCACGCGCCGGCCAACTGACGCCTGCCTCACCCGACGCAGCAGGTTCGCGATTTCCACCGATCGTTGTTGAGAACTTGCCCGGCTGGGCAACGCAACTCCAACGGTTGGCGGACAGGTTGGGATGCAACCCCAACGTCCGGGCGTATGGCAACGGACTCAGGATCTTCCCGCGAGACACCGAAGAATACCGAGTCACTCAAGATTTCCTAGAGAAGCAAGAGGGGGCGAGTTGGTTCATTTACTTACTCACTTAGGAGACGTGAGAATGGACTTCGTACCTATGTAGATATGATTTTCGGTTGGCACCGACTTCCAGTATATCTCTAGGTAGCCCAAAAATTCATATATTTTATTTAATTTGATTAATTTAATAATATATTTATTTTTCACTTTTCAGTGCTTTATAAGTTTTTGATATCGAAGTCGGATCAATTTTTTTTTGTAAAAAAAAATTATTTTTCCATTTTTAGTGTATATAAATATATCTTATATGGTTTCAATTAATTATAAAATAACTAAGGTTTGGTGGTTTTAAGAATCTTAATATATTAATCCTTCTGCAACGCTTACGCTCTTACTTTGATCATAGCTGCGGTCTTTTTGATAACAGTTGTATTTTATGTGAAGTGGACAACAAATAAAGGTGAAATTCGTTCCTAGTGATGGTAATTAGATTTCTAGTAGCTAGGCTAGCTAGTAGACTACTTATATATAAGCGGCTACCTGTATACCTGTAATGTTTATAATAATACCGAGAGGTCTGAACAATAACTAAAATAATAAAGAAAAATATAAAGCGGCTTACCACCATACTTTTAGATACTTTTCAAGTACATGACTTTGATTTAATTTGATACAGAAGTAATTGTTTTTCAGCAGTTCATAACTTGACAAACAAACATGATATTACACCATACTAATCCAACTGGTCAAATTAGGTTGATTGTGAACGAATTTCAGAACCTCATCTTTCCTAATGTCCGCTTCATGGGAATTGCCTTAACAGTCATTACCCCACATGTAAGTCCTCGTCAAAACGAGTCATATATACCCAAACACAAGCTAGCTGCTGTAAGCCGTTGAGGAGTTCCATTCCAATTTCTCCATTTTCATGATCAAATCAGGGTTGATTAAATGATATTCTTATCACTACAACAGGTTGTTCCAAGTTTTCATTAAAATTAGCTTATGGGGAAGTTCATTTATTCATATAAACTTTATTCTTCCATTTATTTTCAACCATTATGGTTGGATTTTTTTTAAATTTGAAGAACACCATTCCCAGTTATCGGTGATTCAAATAAAATTGTTGAAATCGGTTTCAAGTACACGAAAATACGTAGACACGAACTGGGTGAAAATCAAATAAACGATATTTCACCCCTTTAGGGGTTGAATATTTTATTCAAATTTATATGAGACCTCTTCTGAGTATAGCCGAATTAAACAAAAAAAGAATCATTAAAATCGGTTCATAATTGACCGAGATATCGATTAACACATAAAAAAAAATACATACAACCGAACATCCTCTTTTTTCAAAGTCGGTTAATTAAAAACTATGGATTTTGTCCGACTCAATTATAGGCTTTGTTTCGTTTTTTTGTAATTATATTTTTTGTCATCTCTACTTAATATCTTATATCAACTCGTATAAGATCTTATCTATACTAATTTTATAAATAGGTAAAGTTTGTGAGTTTGTGACGTAGTAGGGGATAATATCAGGAACTAGTGGTCCAGTTTGAAAAAAAAAACTCAATGTTATATAGCTCACCTATCGGGGATGGTTATAGGCTCAGGCTTATCACGCTAATACTAATAGGAGCGGAGCACCTACGAAGAATATTTAAAAATCGGACTTTTTTTCCTCTTGAAAACTTCCTCTACGTGTAAGCGGTAGCCCAAACTATTCCACGCGAACGAAGTCGCGGGCAAACGCTAGTATATTATATCGTTGAATATTTCGATTGACATTTAATTTATTGTTGTAGCATGTCGGGGTTATCTATAAATACCAATACATTTAATTACAAAACTTTTTAATGAGTATATTTACAAATGAATTGACATGTGATGACCTATGATAAATAAGTAAGTAATGGCTCAGTCGATAACGTATACGAACACCGATTCGATTGACGTTAGTTAGAATCCTTGGCGCTAAGTCGAAGCTTTCAGTGAAAGAACATATTGTGATCAAATCATGACATGGTGATAGGGCCTTTTCTAAACCTGCCAGGTTAAGTATCAATGTCAAGTTGGAAATTTGTCGCTAAGCGTTTGTTAATGTGTTTTGACAACTGTTCTTGAGAGTCAGTTCCCCTTTAGATTTAGCATGTTTATCATTTTAGACTACATCATCATTGAAAGTCAGATGGAATTGTTTTTTTTTTCTTTTATTTTTTCGAACTGACTACACTATTGGTCTGACGGGCTTTTACAGTTTCACCAGAATACTGAGGCGAGCGTTTCACTTGGCAACAAGCTCAAGGGTGCCATAGTGGCTGAGCCTCGGTTTGGGTTGCTGGACGCAATAACGCGAATCTGTCTAAGCTAAACTAAGGTAGCTATTCCTAGATATAAGAATTGGTAGGGCAAACATGTGCAGCAACAAGTGAGCCTTAGGAATTCAAACGTGTATTTCTTAGTAGTCCGGTGAAGCTGTTTTGACCTTTAGCGGTCAATAACCTAGTCAGTTCCAAAAAAAAGTGTATTTCTTATCTGAAAACTAGAAATGGGATTATGATTACATGCTAAGATCTGTAAAGAGTAACAAAATATTTAAGTGTTTCGGAGATTAACCCAGACAGGCAAAACACATGTTTTATTTCTCTACAGATAGTAAACTTTTGCGCTTTAATATGATGTCGCTATATAAATAAAAAAACTTGTGTGTGTACTTATGTACACGCGTTAGTAGTTATACTTCTTTCACGTAACAAGATAAACACCTTTTTAAAAATGGTATCTTTCGCCTTATTCTACGTTTGTAGAAAAACGACACTAACAATAGAAAAAAGGTATTTAATCAACTGTTATGTTATTTTCCAAATGGAATTTCATAATTTTTCTTCTAACTTCAGGAACGGAGTTATTTATGATTGAATAATTGAAATCGGGCGCCGCGCCAGCCGCGGACGCAGTGCCCACATACAAGCTAATCCGGCTCGTTATTCAATACAAGTCTGGGGGCCGACAGAGGCGATGAGGTTCGTTCTCTGTTAACCAAACGAAACGTTACTTGCTTTGCGGTAAATCGATCAATGTTGCTATTTAAATTGTTAAACTATTTCGATTCGCAAAGTGGTAGTAGAGTAGTAGTTAGCTCTAGATTACTGGCCTCAATATATGCCAACTTAGCTTCGCATATATAAACAGTTCTGCATTAGGGATCTAATGAAAAATGCAATAAGCGTACCAATAACAAACAAAACTCACGGGGAAATGTGAAAGCGTAACCGCTGACTGCATTAACAGTAGAAACTACCGGAACTAAAAAAGGGCAATGAAAAACATCTATACACGCTTTCTCCGCCACAACAAGGGCAAACAAAGAAATATGCTTCCTCAGTACGGAATCAAGTGTACACAATCAGACTGTTGGTAAAAGCTTTGTGCTTTTCGCCGGCACATTGTCTGTATTGTCCGAATGGCAGTTAAAACCGACGCCGGTGACAATGTGCGCTTGGACGGCGCGTCGCGTCCACTCCTTTTCAAATATTCATATTGCTTATATTGCTACTATGGCTGCACGAAACTTTCTAGCTATTGTTAATGTACAATATACCGTATGAAAATTCATTTTCGATTGTTAATAATAAAGTATTGTAACTATAAAAGTTTATGTATACAATTTGTTTGTTGCTCTCACTAAACCGACAGTACTGGTTTAAGATATAACAGGTAGTTTTTATTGTGTTTAAGTATTCAATTTAGATGACTTTAAATAATACTCAATAAATTATTGACAAAAGTACTTTAATAGAATGCCCAAATTTTATGATAAATACATACAAATCTTTACTAGTGAATTGAAAAAACAAACCTTTAAATGTAATTTAAAAAAATTTATCATGATTGAAATGGGAAATTGGATTTCTTAAAGCTCTTCTCGAATTTTCTATAAAAATAAAATGATAAAAGTATGTCGTTACTCGTAACTCGTTAAACTGCACAGGCCCAAGTGGTGGAGGCGCATTGTGCCGATGCGACTCCCACAGTTCGTCAGAGGAGGTCTAACACCCACTCGCTCTTTGAGGGGTCTACCATCTTTGAGCCCTCAGACCGCAGTCAGGGCCTCTTAGAGGGCCGACACCTGTCGGGGGAGCAGACGCAGTGCCATTTGGCAGTCCCTGTTTCCCTCGCCAATAAGGTGTATGAAGGCACCATGGGGTTTTAGTCCGTGCAAATCAGACATAACCTATCCTCAGCTGCCCCACGGGATGGGTATCTGTTAGGGATTTCCCCATGTTAAAAAAAATGTTACTTGTGCGTCACTTAAAAACTAATAGATTTCGATATTTTTTAGATATACTTCCTAGACACTTGTCTTGTTCTTGTCTAAAAAAATATCACGATAGGATCATCTTATCCTAACTAATATTATAGATGAGAAAGCGAGTTTGTTTTGTTACGCTTTCACGCCGAAAGTACTCAACTAAACATGGGATTTCACATAGATGCTATCAGGTGTACAGAAAAGGAAATAAGGTACCTTCCATTAAAAAAAAACCTTGTCCCGAGCGATAGACGACATCTCCATTAACGCAAGCGAAAATTAGTTTAAGATAAAGTTATTAAAGTTTTATCAAACTTCAACTTTTAAAGGGACTACGCGCTAGGCGATGTTCTCTTGTCATGAAAAAAAGAGACACGCCGTGTAGTGTTATGTTATACATAAAATGTAATCTATCTATCTAATACCTTTAAACGAGCAATTCTTGTATATATTTATATATTCAGGATCTCGGAAACGGCGTCATTTATTTCCGTGATACCTAGTATGTAGGTAGTTTCGGGGACAATAAATCGATCTATCTATATCTTATTCATGGAAAACTTTTTAACTGACTTTTCAGGCAATGAAAAATATAACTAGAATGTAAAGGTAAATTTCGCCACCGCTGTCAAAAACAAAAATAGCTCAGATGGAAACCTCTGTGTCATTAGTTAAAGACGAGTCAAAAGTTTTAATCGTTGGAATTATTAAAATAAATGAACACTACGATTAAGGAAAAAAGAACAATTAAAGCTTCGAACACGTCACGGATGCACAAGTCGTTAATCATCGTCAGGCCCATCAGTCTGAATGGTCATTAATTATGAAATGTAGACAAAGGAATATGTAACTCGCATGAGTTTTTATTCCCTGTCACTGCGCAGGACTTAAATTAAAATTGCACTTAAGGCTCAGGTTTTAACAGATTTTCTATTTTACAATATTCTTGGTATAGGGTCATTATTTATTTTAAGTAATAAAACGTATCGTTTCTAATATGATTAAAATTCGCAGAATCTTCTACAATTAAGTTTTCAGTAAAAACTGGTATATATGACGTAGTCCGGTGAAGCTGTTAAGTCCTTGCTGGGTCAATAGCGTAGTCATTTGGAAAAAAAAAGCTATATATGATATATTTCGTATAAAAATTTTAACTATAATGAATGTCAAATTCGAAAATAATAAGGGAAACTAATTTTTTTTCTTCAATTATTATTTATAGAGGAGAAGGTGGTAATGTGACCCCCGCAGGTATTTTGGCCCCCTTCGATATTTCTAGTTTAGAATCACGTCATCTAGCGAAACAATTTTTTAACGGGGAGCATTAATGACAGTTTTGATTTAATGCACAAAAAAACTAAGCTAGGGCAGCACATGAGTTTGTTATTCGAGCTACTTTGAACTTGCACTCACAAAAACTTTGTTACAGTGTTGCGTTTAATTGCATAATTCTGGAAATACTGAGTTTACGCATCTGAAATTTGGATATTGTGTTTGATTAACGTTTTCCTATTGGATACGTACATGCAAATTGTTTAATATTACGTATTTTTAGAGATTGGTTTGTAGATTCCACAGTACTGGTAATTTGGCTCCCTCAAGTTGATTGTAATATGATCCCGGGGGCCATATAACATACATTAATAATATATATTTTTTTACTTACTTAAAGATGCCTCGACAAAAATTAATGTCTCCATCTTCTAAGAAAATAATAACTTGCGATCCTAACTCCTAATCCTACAGCAGACACTCGTGGACGTGGACGAGGACGCGGACGGGGCCGTGGACGTGGACGTACGCGTGGACGTGCACGTGGACGTGGACGGAATAATAGAGGCGATAACTTCAGCGGTTTTAATTGGCACCAAGGAGACTTTACATCTAGCAGCAGCTTCGATAATGAAGAAATTGTAGAAAGAGACTTCGGGATATGATAAAAATGTGTCTCAATCTGTTGTAGTACACGAAGACTCAGATACGATTTGTATATTTTGTGTTGATCATTTCTCCAGCGACAGATGTGGTGAGGAGTGGATTAAGTGCCAAAGCTGTAACTTATGAGCTCATACTGATTGCGCGGGTCCTGAAGGCGCATATTATATTTGCAATTTTTGTCATTAAATATAATACATTTAATTTGGTCCCCTGGGTACCATATAACCCTCGCATCATCTCAAATCTTCAAATCTCCGTTTTTTTTTAATTATAATATTTTAGAATTACCTAATGAATTTTTATTTGTTCCATATTAGGTCTAGTATTGACAAATAAATGAGAAAACTAATGATGTATTCATTACCTATGTTTTCCTTTTATTTTTTACATTAGACCTCAAAAACAAAGTGGCGGGCCACATTACCACCTTCTCCTCTATTTATATGATATTAATGGGCCCTCGGATGTTGTCCCACCATGGTAATCCGACGACAGCGCCACCTACCGGGTCTAATTGTACATCTAAACCATTCTCGGATCCACTGGAACACGCACATAAAATTTAATCAAAATCGGTCCAGCCGTTTAGGAGTTCAGTGACATACACACGTACAGAGGAAATGTATATATTAAGAAGATATATAATCTTCACATTCTATATAAGTAACGATAAAGGTCATCAATGGCGACTAAAGAATAAAAATAAAGAAAATCGGTTGAAAAACAGAGCAGGGTAATAAAGTACGTCAATGTTTCACCACTGCCTATTTATGTATAGATTTTGTAATCAAAAGAGAACATCCAAACAGAGTAGAAGGCCCTTTTTCAATTAAATAGAAAACATTCCTTTTATCCAAGCTTTCTACATAAAACGTCTGGAAAGTTCTATTGCGAAAGGGATGTTTGTGACAAGATTATATTTTTGATTTTTTAAAAGAAGTCTTGCGAGATCACTGTAGATATTGCGAACCAAACCAGAAAACAAGTAACTTTTAAATACTCACAAAAATACAGCCAAAAACTCATTCTAAAACAAATTGAATACTTATTCACGTACCTAAAGAAAACTGAGTCTTCAGTGGTTAATTTGTAACTATCATTCAAGTCATTATTTTCTTGCCGAGTTTATTCTCGTCAGATCGTTTTATATTGAACAGATACACTATTTATGGGTAAAATGTAATTATCTCGAAAATGTAGATTTAAATCATGCCACTAACTTGAGTTTTTGCGAAGGCAAACATCATAAAGAATTCAGAGCGTGGTGTTATGCGTAGTTGGAATCTATTGAGGTAGTCATCTTTTTTAACTGGGCGCCTCTGGTGGTGGTGGCCTCTGGTGGGAGAGTTATTCTGTCGGAAGCTGAGGTGTCGGACAGTCCTCCCCAATCACGGAGGGGGAGATGGGGAGGGCTGTTGAACGCCTCCTCAACCGGCGGAGAGCGCCCGGCCCTGATGGGGTCCCGGGCCGGGTGCTCGGCCTTGCGCTGGGCCATCTTGGGAGTGGCTTCGGGAGCTGTTCGACCGGTGTTTAGCGGCTGGACGGTTCCCGAAGCCCTGGAAGCTTGGGCGGCTCTGCCTTATGGCGAAGGAGGGTCGTCCTCCGGACTGCGCGTCGTCCGGGTATCGGCCCTTCGTCCTGCTGGACGACGTCGGGAAGGCGCTGGAGACGGTCATCTCCTCCCGGGTCGTCCAACACCTGGAGGGTGTGGGGCCGAATTTATCGGGCGCGCAGTTTGGCTTCCGGGCAGGGCGTTCGACAGTGGACGCCCTATGCCTCCTGAAGTCGCTGTCCGTGGAAGCGACCTTCCAGGGGGAAAGGGTTTTGGCGGTGTCCCTGGACATCGCCAATGCCTTCAAGAGCCCGCCGCACGACGTCATACGGGTGGCCCTCCGATACGTCGGAATGCCCCCGTACCTGCGGAGACTGTTGGAGGCGTACCTCGAGGACAGGGAGGTCGTCTACGTGGACGACGACGGGCGGATGGTCCGGCGGGCGACGAGGAAAGGGGTTCCACAGGGGTCGGTCTTGGAGTCGCTCCTGTGGACATTGGCTACGACTAGGTGCTCCGCGGCGTGCTCCCATACGGAGCGCGCCTCATTTGTTACGCGGATGACACCCTAGTCGTAGCCCGGGGAGAGGATTGAAAGGAGGTGAAGCGCCTGGCCACGATGGCTACATCCCTCGTAATCAGGCGCATAAGAAAGCTTGGCCTCAAGGTGGCCCTCGAGAAGACCGAGGCCCTGTTATTCCACGGGCCTCGGCGGGGGCCACCTCCTGGGGCCCACATAATGGTGGAGGGCGCCCGGATCAGGGTGGGGGCCCAAATGAAGTACTTGGGCCTCACCCTGGACGGGCGCTGGTGTTTCGAGCCCCACTTTGTGGGGCTTGCACCTCGAATTGCCGGGGCAGCGGCGGCACTCGGTCGGTTGCTCCCCAATATAGGGGGGCCGGGTGCCGTCGACTCTATATGGGACCGCCGCCTGTCACGAGTGCGGTGCTGAAGTAGACACCGCGCAGCACACTCTCTCCAAGTGTGTTGCGTGAGAGGGAAAGCGCCGCGCTCTGGCGGCGGTGGTAGGGGTGGATTTGACGCTGCCGAGCGTGGTTATGGCCATGCTCGGCAGCGAACGGGCGTGGCGAGCAGTGGCATCCTTTTGCGAGGAGGTCATCTCGAAGAAGGAGGTGGCGGAGAGGGCTCGTGAGGCAGACCCACTAAGTGGCCGTCTCCACCAACGGAGGGCTGGCAGGAGGAGGCGGCGCTTTGCCCAACTCCTCCTGGTACCGTAGTCGGACCTGAGGGGATGGGTCGAGGGGCTCATCCCTTCATTGCACAGGTCCGGCGGATGAAGGGAGGCAGCTGGTGTGTACCCAGTCTGCCTTTCTATGGGTAGGAACCCGGCAGCCACCTTCCACCGGGCGGACCGTTGGAGCGGCTCTACAAGGTTGATTAGCTGGAACGATCCCTTGCCGCCCCAACAACACGGTCTGTCGGTACACCGTGGGGTTTTGGTCCGTGCGAGTCGGACATAACTCACCCTCTTCCCCGGGAGGATGGGTATCCATAAGGGACTTCCCCACGTTAAAAAAAAAAGTCATCTTTAATGCTTGCTTAGCTCTAGCCTACAAAAATAAATTGCTCACCCTTTTGGCTGACGGCAAATCTTGAAGAAACGTGAATCTGAGACAAATTCTTATACATAGTACCACCGTAAGTAGGACAACATATAACTGTGGATCTCTTAGTTTGAAATCGCCAATACGTCGTGAGCTAGCGTCTTTTTTGGTTGTTACCTTCCTTCCGGAAGAGGCCTATGGCCCGGTAGTGGGTCTCTTAACAGCTAATTTGAGTTAGCCCACAGGTCTAAATATGTTTAAACACCTAATAATGTTTCGATGATGGATACATTTGAGAACCAATCACTTTCTGGACTTAGTGTGTGGTGTTTGCATTAACACACTGCATTAAAGCTAATTCGGAACTAAGCATATGCGAAGAGCAAGATTTCCTTGTTACCAAAATATAAATTAATGTTAAAACAAAAAACTAAAAATAAGAGATCATCAGATATAAGAAATTATTTTACTTGAAAACGTTGTAAAATCATCGGAATTACCGCAAAGTTGTAATTAGATAACTTTGAATATTTAGCAAACCACCCTTTTGCTAGCACTGAAGTTTTTTAATTACGCATTGAATGGATCGTACAAACGTCGAGTTAGTCATGATTTTTAAATATCATTTAACTGTGAAACCCAAGTGAAAATTCACGCTCCCTTCAATTAAATAATACCAATTAAAATATACTCTTGTACCATAGTATATTTTATTGTGCACCTTAAACATTCATACATGAATATATAGTGGTTGTCAGGCGTGTGCAATGTAAGCGACTGAAGACTTCTTTTTTTATGACTTCATTAGAATAATAAACTCGCTTTAATTTGTATAAATGTAATAATACATATGTTACCCCATATAAACCTATCAGTACAAATTCCGTAAATCATAAGGAAAATTGAATCAAAATATATTAATTTAAAAGAACTAAGAGAACACATAGACGCGAAAGTCAACTTTGTTTTATTATTTATAAAGATACGATGTTTTGTAACATCCTAGACATTACTTTCCATCAGTTTATCTAATATTGTTCGTAAGCTTTAACTTTGTTTACATGGCAGTGGAGGTTGACGGCGACAACATCCTGTATGTCGTATCCCGAGTATCCCGACCGAACGCGATAAAGTCACATGAATGTATAACATAATTTATAGAATATAAAACGGATTGATGTAATCCAAGATAAATAGTTTATATACAATATTAGCTTCGCACGCATTTAATTATTATTGGTTACTATTTTATGCATACCAATTTACATTGATCGAATTGAATTATACAAAGATTGATGTGCTTCAGCGCCATCTACCAAAGATATATGTATATTTTAAATGGATATAAATTTTTTTTGTAAAGAACATTTCTTCAGTGTACCAACTCTTATGTTGATCGGTCGAATGGTAGAGTTTTTCACTTCACGCTGAGGGAACGAATCTAGGTTTGTGCCGCTGCCGATGAACCCAGAACGGTTAATGACCCAAAGTGTCTGTGGTATCTTACTAAAAACGATTGAAGTATTTACGAAGACATTCACAGAGTTGTATTTTTTCTTTTATTTTTGCATACAGTAAATACATATTCTATATGTCGGGGCAGCGATAAAACGGCGTCCATGTACAAGTATGACGTTATCCTTGGTCGCCATGGCCAAAATCGGTCGGAACAATCATGACGTCATCCTTAGTGACCGACCAAATACTTAAACCAATAGCGTTTGAGGTCATTGATAACACCTCCGATATAGTCAATAGCACGGTATCGTAGGTCAATAGTGGCTCCCCCAATGTGTATTCTTAAAAATAAAAAAATGCTTCTAAAACAAAAAGTGCACTTAACATGACACAGGGTAGAAATATAGCATATTATTTTTATTAGAATTTCAGTGGCACCTCTTTCATATTCATATTTTATAACTTTCATTAAAAAAGATTTTACAAAACTTCCTAAAGCCATTTACATGCAGTGACAGGATTTGGAGTCGGTGGAGCGGCCGTTTTTCATTAATTTCGGTGCAAAACAAAGACGAAAAAATTCTTTCGTAATAGGAGCGAGTGGCGAGGACGTGCCGCCCCCCTCGATTTACGCGAAAGGGTGGCTCCTACCGTCGAGATAAATGTTGAAATATTTAAACGGGGAATGCTTTAAGCGCTATCGCAGCGTTAGTGCACGGATGTCGTATAGCAAGTTTTGTAGTTTATACTAGATACGTAACAATATGAAACTTTAATTTTACTTTAAAGAACAGTAGAAAATTACAATCCTCGCTAAATTTCTTGACCGCTCTTATATAGGTGAGCAGAACACGACATTAAGGCATAGATATGTATTACATCATATTTTTAACATCTAGACGACATAAGAACATTGGCCTTGCAAGGCCTTTACAGCTTCACCGGACTATGTATATTAAACTCTTGATTGAATTATTCGCAAGCCCGTACCTATGGCTGCATTCTGAGTGGCCAAAAAGACTGACGAGAACTCGATCAATGTTGCTATAATACTTAAAAAAAAAAATTGTGTGTATAACCGTCACACGCGATTGAAGTAAGTAATTTTTTTATTACGTACTTTATTATATTTTATTTACTTTATAACAAAGAGTTCCTAATACTATTTCCTGTGTTATTTAATTTCTAAATTAGCTGATATACGGCACTACAGATAATGAATGAGCTTTGATTTAATTTGTTACTTACTTACACTGAAACCAGATGGTAGCACGGTCGCGGGCCCATATAAACATAATTAATTCTATTGTATGATTTTTATTATTATTCAATTTAATATTGTTTATTATTTACTGTCATAATCAAAAATATTTAAAAACCGGAAGGTACAAATATGTGACGCCATATTGCCGTAACGGATTTCTTTCTTTTTTTTTCGAACTGTCTACGCTATTGACTCAGCAAGGTCTTAACAGCTTCACCGGACTACTAAGGCGAGAACTTGCGGCACTCATCCGATTCTATTTGGGTAACTAGCTCAAGGGTGCACGGCACACCTCGACTTGGGCTGTTGCCTGATACGTGCAATTCGCGATCTATCTGAGCTGACCTAAGCTAGCTATTCATACATATATGAGTTGTTGGAGCAAATATGTGTACCAAGCATACATACCTCAACAATTCTTATATATATTTCGTAACGGATAATTTTCCAAACTATTTCAGTTCGGTAAGGGAAAGAAACAAAACCCTTCCACTTTCATGTGTAAACGTGTCGAAAAAATTCCTCTAAACAATTAGGATAGGATAGAGAAAAATAAGGGTAGAACTCTTTGTCGTTTATTTCTCTCAAAAAGAAAAACAGCGTGTAAGCGTGTAGACGTGCACTTGTGTATAGGTGATGTGTGTGATGTTGTAGCAGTGATGTAAGGTTTTGTGTCACTGTATCGCGCGAGCAACGCACTCAAGGGCTCCACGCCGAGGGACCGGACCTAGGGTTGAGCCGCTGCCGAGGTGTGCCTAATCAGGTGGACTTCTGTTGCATTGTCGTCCAGTTGGTCCCTAGTCGCTCTTAAAGAAGTTTTACTTCAGAAAAAGAATAAGCAATTATGAGTATTAGCTTTAAAATGACTATTAAAATGATTACAATTATTTATTTATTATTATTTATCTCTATTTCTCGACCCACAAAGAACTACTGTATTTCAAGGAAAATCAAGATATATTTTATCACCTATTATTATAGCTCGTTATTTCCATTCTTTTATTTATTTATTTCTCAACATATTACGATACTAACAAGATAGATTGTATATATGTGTATTCATTTACTAATTTCTCTATAAATAAACAAAACTATTAATATATCTGCTACTTCATTGAATTTTATCAGGTTACAACTACAGATATCAATCTTACAAGACAGCAAACTTCTCCTAATATCCAAAATTTTATGAATTATCAGAAAGCTTTAAGGACGCGTTGTGGTATATTCAAAGACGGACAAGATAAATTATGTAATGTTAGATTAATCATTCTTTATGAGTTATACTTACCCTACTTTTTACAATTCAAGATAATTTACGCGTTACTTAAAAAAACGTTCGATTTGATAAGTACTATATTTACATGATAGTAATATATGTATTTATCTAAAGTTTAATTGAGAATATTATAAATATCGACTTAAACACTTAAGTAGTATTAATTAAAACTATTAGATTAGAATAGAGTATTAGATTACTTATGTAAACATTTATAGGATATCTTCTATACACCAGGTGAAAGGTTAGACACTCGCAGTATTTTAGGATATGACACTTCGTAATCACATTTAACATATAAAATAATTATATTAAAACAAATACTAATAAACAACCATGAAAACCTATGTTAAAGTTTGTTCTAAGACTTACAAAAGTATAGCTACAAACGTGCAAACATAACGATAAACCTAAGTGCTGTTGCCAAAAATTATAATAGACGACTCGGTGTTAATAACTTTCTAAGTGTCTGTTTGTAATGTCAAAATAATAAATTTTACTAGATACACATGAAACGATATCCTTATGGATATCCTTATGTTTATTTTTCGAGTTTAACGTGATTATCACTGGCAGATGTTATAAGGAGTAACTTGGACTTTCTTTTATCAAATAATATTTCGCTCAAATATACAAATTTTGTAAAGACACAAAATCCGACCAAGTTGCAGACAAGTGTCCGTGTTATAATAAATAAACTGTATAATAAAATAATAAATAAATAAAATGTTATAATAAATAAACCTATACTCAAAATATAATAGAATTCATCAAAAGCAAAGACTGTATGAACAATGCAAATTATGAACTCGGTCCTAGATTTGTTTGCGGACAGAGTTAGCTGTGGACCGGAGCAAAGTTCCTTCCAATAAGGGAAGGTTTGCGGAAAGACTTACGCAGTACGCTCCATTGGCCCCGACTGACGTTACATTGTTCCACTACCCGCTGAGTTCGTTAAAGTTTATTCAGTGGCTTTATTTCGTGGTCGCTCAATAGTTTGCACAGCCGGTTAGTTTGTTGACGGACTTATATTAATATGTGTGTTTAGACCTTTAGGCCTTATCGATTTTCTATAAAATAATACTGTCCGATACTTCTATTAACAATCAAAAGCAGGTTTTTTTAGTTTCATACTCGTTTGTCCTGCATTTCATTAACCTTTTTTATGCCATAAGGCAGCAAGCAGGCAGACTGCCCACATGATGGTAAATGGTTACCGTCGCTTATGGACAAGGGCATCACTGTTGTATTGCCAACCTTGACGAGTGCGTTTCAGTCCGTTCTTGAAGACCCCCATATCAGAATACCTCTGGAACTATTGCATTGCTTCAGATATTCTATATCTGAGTCAAAAATGAAAGGCAAGATACGGCCCCCGTTAATCTTTTATCTGTTTTAAATATAGATGCGATGAATACAAATTTAGGTACAATTATGCATTAATTATATGTATCGAGACAACTTAAATATAATTAAATGACAGTTTTAGATACCTTTATTATAATATTGTAATATTTAAACTTTGTTTTATGTAAAAATCTTGACTTGAATTATACACAAGTCCGAAGCTTAAGGCTATATTTAGAGGGACCAAAATGTAGAGATGTACCGATTGCGACTTTGCTTTACATTAAATAATGTGTAAGACTGATTATTATTTAACAAAAACATTAATAAACAGTCAAGGTTTTTATTAAATGTAATTAATTCCCTTTACATGCTTTTACTGGGAAATATATAAAAAGTAAGAAGCCGGATAGTCGGCCCTTTTTTCCAAATAGTCTCCGACTAATCGTCGACTACGATATTAGCCGGATAGTAAGCTTTACCTACTAGTCGTCGACTAGTCATCATATCTCTACCAAAAAGATTGACGACGACCGTATTTTATTTAAAACACAATGTGAAAGGTGTTAAATCTGTATACTACAAGAAATAACTACTAAGCAACGCGGAAACTGTTCAAGAAAAATAGATTAGGTTTGACTTGGATAACTTTGACCAATTAAAAAAAAAACAGAAATTTTTGTAAAGGTTTCCAAGAGTGTCTTTTTTTTAATTTTTATGGCACTTTTTCGATATTTTCTAATTTCCCCTAAACTGCATGTTCCCGCGTGCTTCCACATATAAAAACGCTAGTTCTAGGATAATCTACCCTTTGAAAGCTATAGTTTAATGTAAGATTATGGAGACGAATAATTAACGTAAATTTGGACTTTAGTAAATACACATATGTATCATAAATATAGGTAAAAAACAGTGCTTGATCAATCTGTTTCAATCGCGTGTTATCTACTATTAAAAAGTATTTACATGAACAATTGCGTGATAGCAACCGATAACTCCTAAGAACGCGTCAGTAAAACATTTTCTAGTTTGTAGTACGATCAATTTGTTTGTTACATACTCTCCATGTACAACAGAAACAAAACTACTAATAACATTAATTATACTACTTGTTAATTATTACTAGTAACCATTTATAAAATAGGAACAACTACGATGCTTTACACAAAAAAAAAAAACGCTAAATGTGTGTTATTCTCTAGGAATATTATTAAATATTATGTTACGTTTTTCATATTTAACTTTAACTGGTATATTTTAATTTTCTGTCTTATAGGTAAGCGTCCATGTTTCTTCACGTTAAAAAAAGTAGGGGTCCATTTTTGTGCATTTAGCACGCAAAAGGCGTTGTAAGTTAATTTCATTTATTTTTTTAACAGTTTTAGGTACTAGTTTAGGTAGTTGACATTTGGCCATTATCTAAAAAAGAATTATCACGAATTCTTCATTTCATATAAAGTTTTATTAAAGTTTTAAGAAACTACGAATTTTGTAAATACAACGTGTTCAATGAAGGTGTGTGTGTTTTTGTTGTCGTGGACAAGTAGGGCAAGCGGAATGGTGCCTATGTTTTATCCTCTGTACATAAAACATTGACAAGATAATAAATGACGCAGAGAAAAACGAGGTATCAACTAGTATTATTATAATTTTAATTTCAGAAATACAAGGATTTCTCTAAGTAGTTAATTACCACAAAAATATTTTTCCAAACCATTATTATATGGTTAACAGAAGAAAGTCCATATGCATAAAACACATTGAAATAATTAATCCTGTCATCTTTACCTTATTAAGAAGCTTCCCAGGTGTAAATTAAGTATATTAGGTAACTTAAAGCGTTATCCATAATGTTAACATCACACATTTTATTACAAAACTTTCACAAACCAAAATCCAAGTTATGGATACTCTCCAATAAGTATTACCTCATATTCTTATAAGTTTAATCCCGTTGGCAAAGTTCCAAGTATGAAGTAATTAGTTAAATTTGCATACAAAAAATGTGTATATGCGATACCTTGTGGGACTTAAATACATTTGCATTGCGATTAAAAGGCTTTTTAATTTACGTATATGCGTTTTTTTTTTCTACTGGATTTAAACACATTGTAAGACTTGAATTAACAATATCTCATTTTACCTTACGTAACTCAATGTGGGTTTGGTAAAATTAAAAATAATATCGTTTTTTTTTATATGAAACATCTATAGGCCTGATTGTTGACGTGGCGAGTGTGTGAGACGTGGCGAAGCGATGCCATACGCAAGAGACTGTGCGTAATCTCTGTTGCTGCATTGAGCTCGCAAACCTATATTATAATTTGAATATTCAAGAATTTGAGATTCGTTCGATTCGAACAATTTCGACGCTTTACATCGGCCAGGTGTCCCGTGACGGCTCAATTTTCTTACAGAATACATGTATAAGAATTAAGTAAACTAAACGGATTAATTCAACTAATATGCAATACAGAAAATGAAACTACGCGTAAATAATAGAATGCCACGCTGTGTCCCTACACTATTTAGTCTAGGATTTGGCAAGTGGTGCCTTGGGTGTTACTATTAAATTCTATATTAACAGTCCAAAAAGACTCATGGTCAAAGTATGTACTGTTAAAAACAAATGCCTTCAAAAATAAAACTTGTAAAGAAAACCAAGTCTCGCAGCTCAGTTCCTCAACCGCAAAAAGTTGTGAGATCCATGTAATACCAAGCCGGTTACTTTATTAAGCCCCTACTTAAGAGACTTTCTGTCTTAAGGTATTACGTAATTAACTAGCCTAATAATATCTTATAGTGACCATATCAATATTAAGAATTTCCTATTAAGTTCAAATTGGCGCTCTGATCGTGTAATTTTTGATAGATCTTCAAAATAATTAATTTTGGCCTATCATTATAATTGTTTGTTTGTTCGTTATGCTTTCACCCATTAACTACTGAATTGATTCATTATGAAAATATGTCAATCACAAAAAGTACTGCTCCCTAGGGTTAGGTCACACCTCTATTAACGCGAACGAAGCCGTGACCAAAAGCTAGGAAAGTATATTTGACATTGTCTTTATTTAATTTTCGTCAGGTTCCCTTGGACCCTGCTCTAATTTTATTCACCTATCCATAGACCTGATTATACACGCTTCTGTAAAACGAAAAACCCCATGACCTACATACATTCTTTGCTATTAAAAATACATGAAGTTAATCATAACTGCCATCATGAACAGCTGTTATCGACCCACTGCAGGGCATATAAGCCTCCTCCGTTTTACGCCATTCCTATCTATACTATGCCAGTCTTGCGCAGGTTTTTCCCAGAAGATATCTGATGTCGTCGACCCATCTTGCCATTGGTCTTCCCACACAAAGCCTGCCCTTTCTCGGCCACAATAAGGATCTACTCCACCTGCCATCACCACATCTGGCCAAGCGGCCTACCCACCGCCATTTTATCTGAGTAATGTACTGTAATTTTCTGTTTTTCCGGATATCCGTATTCTTCAATCTATCATTCAGGGTGATGCCTAACATGGCACGCTGTGCAACCCTCATTTTTTTACATTGCCTCATTTGTGAGCGTTAATATATATATATTTTTTTTTTATATCAAAAGAGGCAAACAAACTGGTGGGTCACGTGATGTTAAGTAATCACCACCGTCCATAGACACTAGCGACATCAGGGACGTCGCAAGTGCGTTGCCAGCCTGTATATGGGAGAAGGGGGGGGGGGGGAGAAAAGGAAAAGAAGGATAGAGGAAGGGACGTGGGCCACCGGCTCTCTCACTGACCGAACGAAACACAACAATGCAAGCACTTTTATTTCACGTCGGTTATCTGTGAGAGGGGTGGTACTACCTCGGAGGAGCCGATCCATTCATGCTGAAACCAAAAATAGCTTCAGCGGGGCTCTACCACCCAATATACTTAACTAATATAATTAACTATTCTTATATACACGCCTTTTTTTATCATAGGAGGCAAACGAGCAGGCGAGTCACCAGATATTAAGTGATCACCGCCGTCCGTACACACTAGCAACACCAGGGGAGTCGCAAGTGCGTTGTCAGCCTGCATTTGGGGGAAAGGGGAGGGGAAGAGGAAGAGGGAAAGGGCGAGGAGAGGAAGTGGACTTTAGGCCCCCTTGCCTGTATTTGGGGAAAGGAGAGGGGGAAAAGGCGAGGAGAGGAAGTGGACATTAGGCGCTCTTACCGAAACCTAACAATGCAAAAGCACTGTTACTTCACGTGGGTGTTTCTGTGATACCTCTGTGTGCCTCTAATATGCGGAACAAGATATAGTAAAATATTAGCAATGAAATATTCATTTTAAATTGTATATAATATAAAAAAGAGGAATGTTAATACGAACTATCATCCCAGTTAAACTTTAATACGATCATGTTTGAAATTTATGGACTCGGTTAAATTTAATACGAATTAGTAGAATTGCACAAACATTTTCGGTCGGCCGTGACTCGGCTTAATAGGTTTGCAGAGGATATTATAAACTTCAGTTGATTTGGATAAATGTATGCATTTCGACTAGCTCTAATTAGAGTATTTATTTACCTAGTGCTGAGAAGTAAAATTATAACGAAACAACTAAATTAATTTATACCGCATTAAAATTATTGTCTAAAATTGATACCTGAGATTTAATGAGACACATTATACAAATGTGAAAAATTTACATATTTTTCTGTGTTGATTTCATACAAACGCCGAGATCAATAAAAATGCGCCCTTTTCTTTTCAATAATAAGTAACTAAAACTATGAGTAACTAATACTTATTAGATATTTTACATTTTTTATTTTAACGGACTGGGTAAGCAGAAGTTGTCCTGTCACAGACTTAAATAAATCTTAAATATAAAAAAAATATATATGCTGGGAGTCAGTATTAAAAATAACACACGAATATTTGTAAAGTTCTAAATTACTTATCATAAACTGATATGCATTAATGAAAGATTTGAGACAGGATCATCGATCGAAATATTTCGGGCCCAATGAGGCAATGTTCAGGTTACTTTGTACTTGTAGCTAACGTACACTGATAAAAAACCGTTCTAACAGATTTGTCACTAACCACATAATGTTAATGGCTGTGGTCAAATTTAAGTAGTTATAGGTTACACATTGTAGGTGGTAGACCCACGCTAAACTATTATTGGTTTCAGCATGAATGTTTCGGCTCTTCCGGGGTAGCACCATCCTCTCACAGAAAACCGACGTGAAGTAGCAGTGCTTGCATTGTTGCGTTTCGTTCGGTCAATGAGAACGCCGGAGACCCATCTCCCCTTCCCTCTTCTTTCACTTCCCCTCTCGTCTAAACCCTGACCCTTTCTCTATATTCCCCCAAACACAGGCTGATAACGCACTTGCGACTCCTCTGAGGTTGCTGGTGTCTATGGACGGCGGTGATCGCTTAACTAAAGGTAACCCGTCTGTTCGTTTACCTTCTATATGATATTTAAAAAAAAACAATGACCATTTTAAAAATTGAATTTTATATGCCTGTTTTCCATGAAAAAATTTGTACCTCCATAACAAAGAATATGTTAAAACACTAACCGTAGTTGCGAGTAGCTAGTTTCCATTTTCCGACGTATATGGGCAGCTGCTTAATGGCCACTTTTATTTGGCATCATTCCAGAAACACTTAAGTGCGGTTTGCCTTATTTAAGGGAATATAGAGGGCAGTAGCAAAGTTCGCTAAATTTTTTTACATCTGGTAGAGAGTATCATAAAACTGTTTTTCTTTTGCAAATAGGATTTTCTTTACCGGTTTTATTTACGCTCATAAGAACAACTACAATAATAAAAACATGTATTGACTCTATTTTTAATATTTGCAAAATTTCAATGATAACATATTAAAGGGGGTGTAAGGGGTGTCGCGTAACATCTTAAGACTTGAGACACCCAAGCCAAGCTCACCTGCACGTGGTGCACCCTGCTGAATAACGAACGAGGCAATGGCGAAAGCGGGATTGTAGGGTTTTACAGCCTGACTGGGTCGCAACCACCATGTATATGGCGAAAATGCCCGTCATAGTGACTCGCTTCTGCGCGTCGCGTTTCGGGATCAGCCTGTGCATATCCAGTATCGGGTGACTTTCGTCATTATGGCCGGCATGACAGCGGCGACCGGCGATGGATAATCTGTCTCTCGGTGGTTGCCGATGTTTTTGGATTGTACTATGCTTAACATCAGGCGTAGTGCAGTCACTATGTCGTGCTTCAATGTAAAAAAAAAATGGTATATGATTACTAGCTGTTCCCACGACTTCGTCCGCGTGGAATAAGTTACTTTGGAATAACGCTAACACGCAGCGAAAGTTCTCAAAAGTTAAAAAAACCTAGATTTTGAAACGTTCTTCATTGGTGATGTGCTCCTATTGATCTTAGCGTCATGATATATAGCCTATAACCTTCTTTGATAAATGACCTTTCTAACACTGGTAGAATTTCAAATCGGATCAGGAGTTCCTGAGATTAGCGCGTTCAACCAAACAAACCCTCCAGCTTCATAATATTAGTATAGATTGTACGAAAATTAGTATTTGCATAGATTGTGATAGAAAATGTTATGCTTCACTAACCTAAACTACACATAGTTTGATGCCAAACTTCTTGTGAGAAATTCATACCAACTTTTAAACACTTGAAGGAAGTTATTTTCGAAATGTCGCTCTAACATACAACATTCTATAAGGTAAATTTCGTATCTAGCACGCTATATATAACTTATGATATTCGATTGAAATGCAACTATTATCTAATAGTTAAATAAAATTAATAAATATGACATCATTTTATGTATTCTTGTCACAAATTAGTAGAAATCTGTAAAAACCAATACCGAAAAACTTTTACATACATTAAACGGTGGCAAATTCACCTGAGAACACTAAAAAAAATCAGAAACAATTTTCAAATTTGATTAAACTCCACTTATTAACAAATAGTAAGAAATTTTTAGCCGCTGCACTGTTCCACATAAATTAAACCTCGCAGGGTGCTCATTTATCCATATGATGAAATAAATTGAACACTTTCATGTCAAACAGAAAACCTATTAAATATCCCAATTCAAAACAAGCCACTATAACCGAAATATATCAAAACAATGTTGGAATGATTATGAAAGTATACTCTATTTGTGGCAACATGTGTAACAAAGGAAAATCCATACGAACATTTACGGTTTAAAATCGATATAGATAAAGTTTAAGATAAACTCTCTCCGAATATAGAGGGTTTTCAGGTCCGTACCACACGTTCTATATCAATTTGTGTAATTGCAACGATCGGAGCTATTGCAACGGACGGACGGGAAACTTTTCCTCGGGCTTTCTACATTATATCGGATATAAATGTTCTGGAAATGGTTACCAACAATCACTACAATGAGGACGTTTTTAATAGACAACCGGTACATGGACAACTTTATATTATAATTAAGGTAAATGGTATATGTTGACTCTTTTTTCTTTCTCGATCCGACTACGCTATTGACCTAGCAAGTCTTAAGAGTTTCACCAGACTACATGTTGACTCTTGAATTTTTGTTTTATTAATATAATGACACAACTTTTAAACTAATGGTACCTAACTATAATAAAGGTAAAAAAATTGCGCCGTCACGGAACGGCTGGCAGATGTGAAACATCGAAATTGTTTTGTATAAGTATATATGCATACAAGAACAGATTACGACAGGAATTAGATATGGCATAATGGAAAGATAAAGGCATTACAAATTTGTTCCATAAAATAATGATTGTTTATTTATTTTATTACATAAATATTAATTTCTATTAAATACAAAAATTCAGTTACGCGAAAGCGCGCTGTGTTTGGCGGTATTTATCAAAGGGTACAAGGTCTTCGACGCATGCCGCATAACATTAGTAGAACGAGTGGCCGACAAAACAGTTTAAATCTTATGTAACAGGGTTGCAATTGTTTTCGAGTATTTCGTTAATAGTGCGAAGTTCGTGTTTTGCGTCGCCACACCAACAATCAGGTTTACCCACCGCCTATAGATGTTTCACACCAAAAGAAGAAAATAAGCAATGATTCGCAAAGGGGTCAATCTAATATTCCTATATGAGATTATATTTATATGAATAAATGATTTTGAAATTAAGATCCCGACGCGTTAATTTCCGTTATGATTAACCGTTAAAGTCATACGACACGATAGAATGCATTCATAAAATCCTAGTAATTTAAATTACTCGAGAAACTTCGATTAGTTAACGCAGCACTATTACATTTAGCAACAAAAACACCACTATAAACATAATACAAAACTACATTAATCAAGTGTGAAATTGGATTCGTGCAAGCTCTCTGAATAACCCCTACAAACAATAGACACAGACCAGAGGGGTTGCGTTCTATGAAAAGCAGTCAATACGCAATGCTTTTACATTATTGAATAAAAGTAATCGCGTGAAATAAAACTATATACATCACACCCTCGGGTAACATTATTCTATTAACATAATACTGTTGTTACAAACATCAAGAGTGGACTTAATTTAATTAAATATTTTGATAATATAATCGAATAACACGAGGCTTTTCTCTCGCACGTCATAAATAAAATATTGATGGTTTCATACTATCCTACAATTAGAACATAGTAATAAGTGTAACAATTTTAAATTATTGAAATAAACTATAGAAGTAAATAAATAATATTAATACTATTTTTAATACTGAAGTAATATGTCTGCTTCAACAGAGCAACATTTGTGCTCAATGTACACGCAGTTTTAGGAATAAAATTGGCTGTATTAGCCATATGAAAGCGCACGAAAGCTGGAGTTGAAGCAGCCGCTGTGGCTGTAATCAGCCACGAGCACACAGTACCTAGCGTAAAATGTCTACGAACTGTAAGTAAATGAAAGTTACAAATACCAATTTATTAAAAGAAACACAGGATATAATCTTAAATCTTATTAATACATTTTTAGTATTCTGTATCAGAAAAAAAAAAAAAAAAAAACATTTTTAAAGCTGCAAGTATTTGAAATAGGGGTCGTTTGGCACGGCCGCAAGCCTTCCGGCACCAATATCGATTTTGCGTCATGCTATAAATTTCTCGCGAGCTAGGACATTAGCACCCCTGCAGCTTTCTGATACTTTAGAAATGAAGCAAGGGGAATAAATGGAATAGATTGCTGTTACCTAAGTAACTCATGATCCTATTGCTATAACTTCAAGTAATAAATGAACCGTAACTGACAAATAGTGAAAATTAATACACTTTAATACTGAAACGCTATAGATTTTAAGGTTCGCATACAAATCTGTTAATTGAGTGAGCTGATACCTGATGGAAATAGAATGCGAAGAGTGCCGCAAGCGCTCGCCTTAGTAGTCCGGTGAAGCTGTTAAGACCTTGCTAGGTCAGTAGCGTAGTCAGTTTGAAAAAAAATATAAGTATTTTAATATTATTACAGATCAACTTATTAAAACATAATAAAAGGAATAATAATTATAAAAGTAAACGAAAGGATTAAAAGGAAGCAATAAATAAAGTAAACGCGTCAAAGTATTTTCATGAATGTTAATTAGAGATGCGAGTTTCAAAGTCCATTAACTAGATTACTGGCGTGTACGCTCCAACTGCATCGTTTAAAAAAGGTTTGTTTAGATGGGGTTATATTTCTGTTTGCAATTTTATTCTTATCTTTCCAAACTTGTATAATATATTACATAGAACAGCTGTGTATGCTTTTATATAGAACATTAGTTACGGCATTATTCTGTAACATTTTAATATACCAGGTGTAAGGTTCGATACTCGCAGTATTCTAGGATATAATACTTCATAGTCACATTTAACATATAAAATAATGATATTAAAATAAATACTAATAAACAACCAAAAAATGCTAAGTTAAAGTTAAGACTTTAAAAAGTATAACTACAAACGTGTAAACAAAATAATAAACCTAAGTGCAATGACCGGTGCCAAAAGCTTCCAATGGGCAACTCAGAGTTAATAACTTTCGAAAATAAAACGGGCAATAAGCTCTTTTATTTTGTTCCTAACGTTCCCACGTTCCATTTCAAATAAAAGTTAAATCACCCGACAGTCATTAACACTGTGCTTTAACATAGACGTGTAGAGGATTGTGTATAATTTTTGCATATTTGTAGATAATTAAGTCAAATATAAAACACCTATTTTTTTAATTGATTTAGAATGAGAATCGAGTGTAGAGTGCCCACCATAAATATTGCTACTGTCTAAACAATCATCGGTATGTTAACAATGTTAATAATACACAATATAAATAATTTTTGAAGAGTGCGCGAAAGTCACTACGACCCAACAGAAAATAATGTGTTTTCAACGCTTCTCTCTCTCGCCGTCTCTGCATGTTTCGAGTACCTACATCACAAGTATACTATCTCTTTCTCTCATAGCCTTAAAACCTATATATGTATTTATAGCTGTCTCTTTTTCGTTTCATAAAATATAATTAACAACGTCCGAAAAGAAGTTTCAGATCAAAACAACGTAAAAACAATCTTGTAGTACACAACAATTCGCAAGTAGTTTATTACACAAGACAATTAATTCATTTTGAAATAATATGACGTATCTAATCTAAAATTGTTATTTATCATCAATATAATAGCAACGAAAGACAACTGTGTAACGTTCCCGACAACCTAAAGGACTGCTTAAATCAAGACGGATATACACAAACCCTACTTTTTTTGAAAATGTTAAACATCTATAAACTCATGTAACTAATCCACAATGGTACTATATTATATGTATTTATGTATTTTGTTAATCGTGGTCGCTAATGACCTAAGACGTTAAAAACCGACCTAAAATAAATAAATTAATAAAAAAAAAGTAAAATGATAAAAATTAGTGCACCTCGTTCAAATTAATGACCAGAAAGAATTAAGAAAAGATACACCAGATGCACCTTCACGTACGAAACAATTACTCGGGACAAATCGTTAAATTTTATAGTCCTATTTATGAGCGTATAACAGAAAAGCCCGTATTCTAAAAATGTATGGAAAAACAAACTTCTGAAAACACTTAACTCCCCTTTTAGGCGCTATATATAAAACAACGTTATGAAAACATCTCACCACCCTTTTGGTAAGTTTAAAAAAAGCACAATTCTACATACACGTCAACGCTTCGTTTCATTAAACATTTCATTACAGTTTTGAATTAATTACTGAATCCATGCATGTTTTTACTTTGTCATACCTTAACTTTAAAATTTAATAACCTCTCTCTATGTTATATTATTGATAATAAAAATCTATTTATTACCTCTTCAGACTACCTAAAAATGGACTGAAGAATAGTCCATCAATTACTTCTACGAGGATAATATTTAATATATAAAAAGCCAGTATGATAGAGTTTGTCCATATTGAAATCTGAAACTACTCAACCGATCGTCATGAGAGTAAGCATTTATGTATAATTTGATCTAACTTGAGAAATAGGATAATTTATATTTCAATTAATGACATCAATATTTTTATATTACAAATTAAATGATTATTAATGTTGATTATTAAATGTAAGATTCATCAGTATCGAACACATGGCGTTTTAGAAAACAGTAGGATCAATGGTTATAGACATCTCACAGACGGCGTAACGTTTTATTTTGGAAATAATTTATCATAATTTTAATTCAACGTGGAATAAGACAGCCACAGTAACGCATGTCCGAGACAGCCAGTTTTCATCACTTCAGGACGGTTGCATCTATTTCTCTAGTTATTTTTTCATTTGATTTTTCTCAAATTGACTACGCTATTCGCCTAGCAAGGGCTTAACAGCTTCTCAGGCTGTGTTTGCAATTGTCAAGACAAGGTTTATCAGAAATAGAATGTACGAAAAACCATACGGTGATTTGGATTGAATAATTACCGTAAATAAATTATGTGAGTGTGAAGATCAAAATGAGGAATTTGCACGGCTACACTAAAGTACAAACATATTACATCTGAAATCTTAATCTCTGCCTACCACACTACTGAGTTATGTGTATAATATGGTGTCATATTGATCCGCCCGTACGTAGAGGATATTGAAAGATTCACGAGAGCACTCGCACGACTCTTGAACCTTTTTAATGTTTAATCATCCCTCGCCCCCGGACCGATGCTAATGTGACAAAGATTTGTACGTCGATTTGCATTCACGGAAAAGGGTTTTCTGGTATAATAATAATAATTCTGTGGATCTATAAAAATGCTTCTAAAAATGTCATCGTTTTCAATATCAGCTTTTCAATCATGATGACATTTCGCGTCTAAATCGGGATCACTTTCTCAATTGATGTGTAGATACATTACAAAACAGTTCATACATCAGTTGTATTCATATAAGAAACTAGCTGTTACTTGCAGGTTCTTGCGTGTTAATATAGATTTAACGTACCCTCGGAAACAAGTACTTATTTCAGGATAAAATGTACTCTATATTAGGAAATAGAATGTCTTTTGAAAGATTTATATTTAGAGCGGTCAAATATTAGCGAGAACTCTGGTATAACTATAAACTATTATCACGAGATTAACCGCTATATTTTATGAATAGGATCAATCGGGGAAGTTGTAGAGAAGTTACGCGAATACTAAAAGGTAACAATACTTAATGATATTAAAAATGCGACAGTGAGTTTGTTTGTTTGTTACATTTTCGCGCCTTAACTATTCGACCGATTATAATAAAATGTTCTTTATACGTTGTCAAGGGTATGAATAAGAACATATGTTACCCTTTCACCAAATGTGAATGTCCAAAAGATTCTACTTAAGGGAACTCAATTAAACTCAATCGTACTGCAAGGCGTCTATTATCGAAGAGATTTAACGACGAGGACTTAAAACTGCTTATTCTAAAGTATTACATTATATAGATCACCCAAAAAAAACTATATGTTTCCTATGTTTTAGCATAAATGGGTCGTCTCTCCCAAGGTAGTACCGTCCTCTCACAGAAAACCGACGTAAAGTAACAGTGCTTGCATTGTTGCGATTCGTTCGGTCAGTGAGAACGCCGGAGACCCATCTCTTTTCACCTTTCCCTCTCTTCTTCCCTTCCTCCCCCTAATACAGGCTGGCAACGCACTTGCGACTTCTTTGGTGTTGCAAGTGTTTATGGACGGTGGTGATCAATTAACATCAGGCGACCCACCTGTTCATTTGCCTCCTGTGATATAAAATAAACATATATATAATACGTATACATTACCGCGAGCAACGCCGCGGGGAAAACCTAGTCTTGTATATAAAAGTTATACATACACGTTACACAGATGTTCCAAAAATCATCCAAGGAATCCATGGAGTATATGCAATAAGCTTAACGGGTAAACAATAAACATGATCTAATGTAGAAATTTAAAAGATATTATTAACTAAACATAGCATCAAAAGAGAACGAACTTAATAAGAAAGGAGCCCTAGATGTAGTATACTCACGTTTCCAAATACTGGAAGACCCTGTAGACCGGCTTACGGTAGACCAGGAAACCATCGCATCGCTCCATGGTTAATTAAATTATCCTTCACTCGGCACTTAAAAAAACCACTGAAAATCACCTCGCGACCACCATTGGCACTTCCACTCTCCGTGTATCATTCTATAGAAGAACTGTACACGCAAAATCCCGACTGGTACAAAACGAACCTTGTGTAATACACTTAATTCCACTAGTTATAAACTGGGTACAAAAAATTAAGGCGCCCTAAAACTAGTCATAAATTGTTACAAAATTTCAAAACTTGGTCCTTTGAGGTGATATTCGTTTAATTATTAATTAAGGCTTTTTTTATTGATTACACGGTAATATTTGGTAATGAAGCACTTTACATTTTTTTTATATAATCTAAGTTTTAACGCCGTAAAGGCAATCACAGTACACTTGTTGACTGAGTTCCTCGAGCTGACTTCTGCTAAAAAAAAAACATAATTTTGTATAAAGTTTTGCGCAAACACAATTTCAATCAAGTATTAAATCATTAAAACGGAATGTATATTGATAATATTTGTATGTCGTTTTTGGTAGGATTTGTTATTCTGTTATGTAATAGATATTATTTAGTGTTTTATTCATGATTTTTGGTTATTTGTGTAATTCTGGTGGCATTGAGAGTGCACGAGATATCAAAAATTATCCTAAGAAATTTTCAAGAATGGGGCTACCAATTTGTTAGGACATAGAAGATGTCACAAGAGTTTGTATGAAATAATTATTCACAGAATAATGTCCAGCAGCGAATATCGATTTCCAAATTAGGAAGAATATTCGTATGAAAAAATATTTGAACCCCTATAGAAAGACGTGTTCCAATTATGTAAATTAAATAATTCATTGCCATGTTTACGTTGCCCTATATGTCATGACGTCAATTTGAACATACTGTCTGTTCAGTATACAATAATGTGTCGCGGAATAACTATTACATCATCTCGTAATTACTCTAAATTAAGTGCCCAGAACTACATAATGATACGTGAGACCATATAAAAGGCGTTTAAAAAAGACATCAGGAAAACATTTTCCGACCAACAAACATCAAAGCTTCACCACCCTCGTCATTAGGGAGACGTCAATATCAAACCTCATGCAGCCGTTTCGGATTTCAAAGCGTCGATTCCGCACGATTGACGTACCTACATATTCGTGAAACAGACAAAGTCATTCAGAAGTTTCGCATATCGAAGGTATCCTTTAAGCTACATCAAAATCTACAATCTCAATAGTAATAATACCTATAGAATTCCATGAAATTATTAAATTCAGAGCTTCTCTTACTTGGAATAAGACTATCTGGAATACCCATACTCGGTAGACCTCATATTGAGATTAAGTCTATAAATCCGTGTGAAATCATAACTATACTAAGTAATATTATTATATATGCTAATTCTTGAGTGCGCTGCTCGCACGATATAGTGACATGACAAAATCTTACATCACTGCAACAACAGTACACATATCACTCCCACGCACGTGCACGCATACACGCTTACACATGAAAGTGGAAGGGTTTTGTATCTTTCCCTTATCGGACTGAAATAGTTTGGAAAATTATCCGATACGAAATATATATAAGAGTTGTTGAGGTATGTATGCTTGGTACACATATATGCTCGAACAACTCATATATATATGAATAGTTAGCTTAAGTCAGCTCAGATAGAACGCGAATTGCACGTATCAGGCAACAGCCCAAGTCGAGGTGTGCCGTGCACCCTTGAGTTAGTTGCCCAAATAGAATCGGCTGAGTGCCGCAAGCGCTCGCCTTAGTAGTCCGGTGAAGCTGTTAAGACCTTCCTTACTGGGTCAATAGCGGAGTCAGTTCGAAAAAAAAAAATGCTAATGTGTTTTTTGTCAGCTACGTTTTCAAGCCTTAATGACTGAATATCTTGACTTTCTGCATACCAATTGTCAGTAATATAGAAAAGCATTTTTTGTAAATATACCTTTTATCCAGAAAAAGTACTATCTCTAGGTTAGGCCGAATCTCTATGCGAGCAAAAAATCACCGAGGATCGACTGATTGATTTGGTTACATTAATCTGTAATTTAAAAATGAATAGTTTTTTAAATCATTCATTTACAGGTCATCTTATTAATGTGGTAGTGTTTGTACGTTTACAACCAATATGTTACCAATTAGCAGAAATGTCTTCCTGAAATACGCGAGAGAGGCTTATGTCTCAATAGACAATATACATACTTTACAGAATTGAAGATAACGTACTACTAATAATAAGAATAATAAAAACTCTTTAATGCACACAGGTTGAAAATGTACAAAATTAGACATCAGTTTATATATGTACAGTTAGACGGCCTTATCACTTAGAGCGATCTCCTCCAGACAAACCTAAGAAGACATTTAACTTTCAAAAATTACCTGGTGGCAATATAAATACACACAAAAAAAAATTACAAAAACTATACATAAAAGTAACAAAAGAAATGATGTAATAAAACAGTTCTATTACGACAGCTAAAGGTTTTTTTCCGAAACTGACTACGCTATTGACCCAACAAGGTCTTAACAACTTCACCGGACTACAGAGGTATTTTTTCTCCTTATTCATAGATTACAGCGCTTGATCAGGATCTCATATGGTGTGAAACGATGATGTCTCAAATATTACAGAGTGGGGTTACATGATTGTCATGTGGATTGAATATAGAAAACATTGACCAGTACTGGAATCTGTTCCAATATTGTTGCACAACAAGTCGTTATTGTAATTTGAACTGGCCACGTCAAGAATCTGAATATATGTTTAATACATCAGCGTTGAAAATTACAAATTTATTTTTACAAATCAGAATACAATAACATTGAACGAGGCAACAGAAAAATATTATCATTTCGAACTGTCATCGGCATCCGGTAGCGGAGCATTGTTCCTACACCGATAACACAACAAAACCGCACACAACCCAGTGTCCCACCGTTCGAATGTTAAAACAAAAGTTTATCACAAATACGTGATATGCAACTAATGTAGTAGGTACCTAAACTACAATGTATCACTATCAGCAACCCAGCAAATCTTATTCAAATAACTGAGTTTAGCATTTAAAGTACGACCGCGTTAGAACGGCGCTGTATGTCACTTCACGTCATCTATCGCACTCCAACTGTAGTACAATGACAGCTCGTGTCACTTCTCTGTCAGTTTCAGTGTGGTCTACGATGATGGAACATGGGAAAACGTTACAAAAAACCATGCAGTCCACTTTATATCGAGTGATCACACAACCTATAGCTGTGGATAATCAATCAAAGTGCACTTCTAACTCTTGCATCATTGGAATTTTGCAACACACGAGGAGTAGTTCAGTATACTTAATGGAGTGATTCTAGAATTCTTTGTAAAGTACATTTTTATCAAAGCCGATTTTATGTGGTCCGGTTTAAATATGGACTACACCCACAGTCTATTTTACAAAAAGAAGTTCTAGGAAGTACATTTATAAAATACTAGTTGTTCCCGCTACTTTGTCCGTGTAGAATCTTATGTACAAAACAGAGATAATAAAAGTCATCTGAGTGTATTAAGTCTAATTACTTATATATTTTTCTTTCCGCCTCCGTACTAACTCGTGTCGTCATTAAAATTACAATAAATTTTGATAGACCGAACCGTATGTAATAAAACAGAAACTAAATGTTACTCGAATATTTGGTTTATGATTTTGAAATATTATCATGACCGCAGTACTTTAGCAGTGATGCGTATAACGTACAAACAATAGACAGACAAACATTTATAATAATGATTGAAATGTATTTTATTACTTATTCCTTGACACCAGCAAAATTTTTTTTTAATTAATTTAACAAGTAAAGACACGTTAGATTTACATTCTTATTATATGTGTCAAAGATTATATGTTTTGATAAAAAATTAAACGTTTAGTACTTGAAAAATAAAGACGCGATTTTCCATTCCTACTTTTACGCACCAAATAAAAGTGGTTAACATGACTACCATTTTTACGACACGTAGCTACCTAAGAGTGACGGTGTGTATGTTATAAACACGAAAACAAGATTACGCATTTAAGGTAGCCGGCCATACGAGACTCGCGAAGCGGTCCCGCCACATCCTAAATACATGATCGAGTATCGCCGGAAGCAGGTGTCACGAACCGCACCTGTCCCGCGCGGCGAATACCAAAAAGGCGCACGGTGTCATTGGTTAGAACAACGACCTAACAGTTATAAGTCCAGACATGGTTAATTGGGTTTTATTTCGGCATCTATAACCACCCACTGAACAAAGCTATCGACGCGCATCTGTGATCTATAGCCTCGGACATGTCATACATAATTTACGACACGTATTGGAGTACGGGACGCAGTACAGTTACGTTTTTGGTATTCCAAAAACAGGTTACCAAATTCCAAATCGTAAATATTAAAACTTCATACGGATATGCAGGGAGGGAAAACAACTTCATTCTGGAAATTGGATCGCGAAAGCCTTCTTGGTGCAGACTAAATTTATACGCGGAACAACTTTAGGAGTTTCCAACTGACGTTTAATACACAGGAGAGGGAGGAGGTGGGGGTTCACTAGGTACGTCGAATTGAACCAACACTAACTTACAGCCACGCTTTCAGACTAATTAGGAACTATATTATATGCAAACCTTGAGAAATCTGTAATGAATTGGAACGTTTAAGTTCCAAAGGAACGAAAACTTTTGCGAAACGAAATATAAATTTCCGTGCAATTAGTATTCAAACGTAAATGAACATCGTGTTGAATATCTTAAATACAGATTTGAATTAATCTTAATTGAGGGGATTACAGTTATGTTAATCAGTGTATATAGTTGTATTTTTTAGCACTCTTCCAAGATAAGTAATTTACTCAATACAATTCGATTCACGAGAACTCCATACTACCGTTTCATTAAAGAATTCAACAATTTTAACATCTTCTGATATAAAAAATTAAGTTATATTATTTGAAACACTTAAAGGGCAGTAAAACCTTTACATGCTGATAGGGGCTTTTCTAAGTCCGCTTGGCTAGCTACCATACTAGCTAGCATCTGTTGGTGTGTTGCAACCGCTACACATGAAAACTATTACCAAATCTAGGTTTATTATTCTGTACCATTTTAGACAAAATCGTCATTTAATATTAAATCATGATTTTAATGAATCGTTAAAACCTATAAAATATAACAATATATAGAGAGTTAATGATTGTTTATTTCTCTGTATTAATTTTTGCGTCTGAATAATCAATAAAAACTCTCAAATCTATACTAAAATTATAAAGCTGGAAATTTGGTTTGTTTGGTTGAATGCGCTAATCTCTTTTTTTTTATATCAAAGGAGGCAAACGAACTGGTGGGTCACGTGATATTAAGTGATCACCACCGTCCATAGACACTAGCGACATCAGGAACGTCGCAAATGCATTGCCAGCCTGTATATGGGAGAAGGGGGAGGGGAAGGAAAGGGAAAGAAGGAAAGAGGAAAGGACGTGGGCCTCCGGCTCTCTCACTGACCGAACAAAACACAACAATGCAAGCACTGTTATTTCACGTCGGTTATCTGTGAGAGGGGTGGTACTACCCTGGAGGAGCCGACCCATTCATGCTGAAACCAATAATAGCTTCAGCGTGGCTCTACCACCTACAAAATCTCAGAAACTACTGGTTATAACTGCACCGATTTGAGATTCTGTCAGTATTAGATAGCTCATTTATCGAGGAAAGCTATATATAATCACGCTAGAACCAATAAGATCGGAGCACCCATGAAGAATGTTTCAAAATCTTTTTGTTCCTTTCGAGAGCTTTCCCTGAATGTTATTTAGCATTACCCCAAAGTAACTATTCCACGGGGCTGAAGTCGCGGTAATAGCTAATAAAATAATTATTTACAAACAGTAATAAAATTCGATTTGCTGTATATTTTATCCACAGTTACAATGATTAGTGTCGTATTCGTAACGTAATTGCAACTGTTAATTAACACAAAACAGAGATAGTAAAACAGCACGCGTTTGCTTGCCCGTCGCCTCGTCTAGCAATCAGATTGGGTGCAGTTCATTGAACCGTACTCTAATGACTCGCTATAAAATTGCTACTCGTTACCCTCGACCAGAATTAGAAACGTCAGTGTTGTTTATCTTTATAGCATTCCCGCTGGTTCACAATGGAGATACAAATTCAGTACGCGTGTAATGCCTTGTTCAACTCATCTAAACGACACATCAAACGGTCATATCTTGTTGAGTACTTTGATGGGTTATTCGTCAAATGGCTCAAATGTATATATACTAAACAATATTACAGTAATTTCCCAATCCATATAATGTGATGACCTTAGTATGTTTGATAGTAAAACATTATGTCTACTCTACCTTTTTTCTGGTACTGTTGTACAAAATCGTATTAATATTCGTAAAGGTATGCTTTTTTTGGATTTAACACATTCTAATTTAATTTCTGTTAAATTTAGTCTTTAAAATTTAGCATGATGAGATTTAGCAGCATTGGATAAAATAAGAGTAATGCCAGAGACTGTTGGTAGATTTTCGTATCTAGACAAGTGACGATACTTCGCTTTTTGGAAAGCACTAAAATTATCAATTAGCATTGTGTAGTACTTCTGTCCCATAGGAGTAAAAATGTATATCATTTATTTTTTAGTGTATAGTAAAACACGAATATCTTAAGTGTGGATTTTAATGTGATTTATGCTTAAATAACATTATATTTGAAACCGCAGACGTCTAGAGTAAGAGGTCTATTGCAGGGCAATAGGCCACTTCCCCAAGTAAGGTATAGGGTATAATCAGCACGCCAGCCCATTACATATTACAGACAAACCCACACAAATCCACAGTACATCTTTCCACGTACGGTGGTACTAAAAGAACATATCTCAGGTTCAGGTTTTCTCACGATGTTTTCATTCACAGTCAGCCGATAGCGTTATTAATTTAAATTAATAAATGTACATGAATTCCGCAAAATTCGTTGGTACATGGGATTCCAGCCTGCGACATTCCATTAGGTAAACCATTGCACCGTCACGATGTCTTTATGCAAGTCACGTTATAAGACTTAACAAAAATATACTACTCAGAGATTAGGTAATTTTTTATCAACGGAAGAATTTACACAATCGGAAAAATTACAGAAAAGAACTTCCACAGCATATTTGTAATCATACTTCAGTTAAGTATCTTATGAATTATACAATATTTATAGTATCTTATAAGAACGTGTCTCCAGACTTACAAAGACAAGAAAATTAGAAAAACGTTATTAAATTCTCGAATGAAGTCAGCGGCGGCTGAACGCCTGTGATTTTCCTTTAGAATTCACGTCGGCAAACGACGAAGCGTATCGGCAGTGTCCCGAGAGACTCCGATAATATAATACATTCCGGAGAGACTGTCAGGCAGACATGAACAATGGCCGACTCGGTCAATAATGAGGTTGCTTTGGGGCCACATAGTAATATCATTATCTAGATCATTTATTACGATTATTAATTAGGAGCCGTTGTTTAGAAATAGGACTTTTTTTTTCACTGTGATCCATTCAGAAAACATGGCTTAAATTTAATACTTAAACACAACGTAACAAGGTTTCAATTCATGCGTGTTCTCTTTGGATATATTTTAATACATGTTTTCTCATATTCTGTAATATATGTCAACGTTACAAGATAAAAAATAAATTAAATCGAAGTAACATTACTACCACGACATTTTATTTCTGTATTTTACTTAAATTATGACATATTTTAATCAATGTGATTATTAAGAATATAAATTTCAAAATAAATATTCAACGTGTAACTTTAATACTTACATTACAATAAGCGCGCTTTTATAGCAAAAAAAAAATCACGTGCATACAACCTTAATAGAATTTCATAATAATAATAAGCTTTAGACCTTTACGACATTCAATCTGTTCTCATTGCTCTGAGAAATTAATTTGTTAAATACTAAAATTTCCAGTAAAAAATCATGTAAATGCATTAGACTCTTTGTTAAGAGAACATTTATGATTTTGTTCATCACGTGAGCGTAACCGCGATTACAGAAAGTATTAACATAAACTTCACCAATAGAAAAATATTCATTAATTAAAATACAAAGTCAAAAAACAAATATTTTTCCATAAACAAATGAATTCTTTTTTTTCTGTATCGAATAGTCTAATTAAAGGTACAGTGCGTAACGGTATCAAGGGTTCGGGAAACCTTTTGTGGTTCACAAATCAATATGCCGTGCATCGCTATCTACATACCATATTCTAACAAGTTTTTTTTTTTCGTTGGATACGTACGATTACGTGACTCGTTGCTTTTAAATATTTAAAAACAAATATACGATAGTTGCATCCTTCGGGTTAAACTGTATGTTGTTTTATTTATTAGGTATCCTAAAGAGTCTTCTAGAAGAAAATCGTCTAGTAAATAATTCGAAGGACGCAGATAACATACATAGATTTGTTTCCAATCTAAATTGTTATCTAGAGATAGAAAAAGCTTAAGAAGAAAAGATTCTTTAATTAATCTATCTTTATATATCAATTTCTTCGGTACGTGTGTATGTCACTGAACTCCTCCCAAATGACTGGACCGATTTTGATGAAATTTTGTGTGCGTGTTTCAGTGGAATGGTTTAGATTCACAATTGGACCCGGTATGTGGCGCTGCAGTCGGATCAGGGTGGGACAACGTCCGCCGGAACCGCTAGTATATATATAGAATTATTCTGTCCGTTTGTATGTGTTTTTAAACAAGGCCAATAGCGTAGTCAGTTCGAGAAAAAAAAAACCGTGTGTATGTGACTGAATTCCTCGTAAACGGCTAAGCAAATTTATTGTATGTATTAAGATGAATTCAGGAATGGTTTAGATTCACAATTGGACCTGGTAGGTGACATTACAGTTGAAATTTTAGATTATATGTATATAAAATCAGCAACTAGAAATCTTTATAATATACTAGTTACCCACCCCGGTTACGCACTGATGTACTAACGAAGAAAATGGAAGCAAACATTCCCTATAACAGTACAATCATGTATGCAAGAGAATGGTAATTGAACAACTGAACCTTAACCTGTCAATGATGTCAATATTCTCGAAGATCTTCCTACTATCTTTTTAACCTATTCTTTTAAATAGTTGCATATCATTTTACAAACACTTTCTTTCATACAAAGCTTGTCCTGACAATTACAGACACAACAAAGAAAAAATTAGCCCAAATAGGCGCAGCTGTCTTGAAGTCATGCACTTACATACATACGCCACTTGATTTTTATTTATATAGTGAAAGAGAATAATAAAATGTAACTTTTAGGCACTAATTAGTTAACTTGTTTTAATGTAGATTTTTAAAATAACACACGACTTACTTCACTCGCTGATAATGTGTTTTTTTTTTTAATATTTAATTTTAAAATTCTGTTAAGTATTTTATTAGTTTATGCATTACAAGGTAATTAATAAATCTTTTCTCCTTATTATAATAGTTTTAGAAAACTAATCTTTGTATACGTAATACCAAAATCTTTATTCATAGAAAACCTATAAAAAGAGTGTATATTACCATCTAGAAAATTCTACTATATTTTACATAATTTATGGATAAATGTATCATAATAAATAAAAATAAAAGAATGGTAACGACTTACTTATAGTTACATACTGTGAAACAGACCAACGTTATCAGTCATTTGCGAAATCAAATCGACGGGAAATATTACAAGATCTATTTTAAACAATGGCGTTGTTCAACATTGTAATTTTAATTTTAATTTGTAACCGATGACGATGGGTAAGTCGATTCCTCTTTATCAGTACTCAGAATTCCGGTTTACTGTTGTATATTTAAACGTGACGTTAGGAATTTGCGAATAATTACTTGCCCTTGAATGACAATTTATTATCTAACTTGACCTCTAGTTCCCTAACGTTAAGACTGAACTTACAAGAACGATGTCACTGGAACAATCATTATATTTGATAGCATTTTTCATCTTCCTCGTATAGGTTAACATTCGACTTATTTCAACGTCTTGGTACAGTAATAGTTATAACCTTTATTTTTTCTACAACATTCCGCACAATAATTAGAACTCGAGACAGTACAACGAGCAGCAAGGCGGCAGATTACGTAACACCTAAACAAACAGATCGATTTCGACAGAACGCTACACAAACAGGGCAATCAAACAACATCGAGTGAAAATTAAATACAGTGTGAAATGTATGAAAAATTAAACACATTTCATTCACAATTCGGATGAATGACCATTGAAAAGTAGGTCGGTCGGTATACTCGACACAAGCTGTACAAACGAGCTATGTTAATTTACTGTACGCGACGGTTCATTGTTCACGCTAATTGGGACTTTACGTTATTTACTCGTACTTTTGCGATGATTGATCGAGAAATAAAGGGGACTTCACGGTTTCTGAAAACATTTCCTCAAGGTTTTCAATATTTGTTCTGAAGTATATTTGATATTAGTATACCTGGTTTCGTAATGTAACGATAAAACCTTTAATTGAATATCATTATAACTTAGTAATTGTTTTTTTTTCTTTAGAACCTTACAACGCCCATGGTGATTGGTTTCCTTTTTTTTTGTACCGTACACGTGTGCAATTCTAATAAATATCTCTATATATAAATTTCTTCTGTACGTGTATATGTCACTAAACTCCTATCGATTTAGATGAGATTTTGTATTCGTGTTCCAGTCGATCTAAAAGTGGTTTAGTTTCACAATTGGACTCGGTAAATGGCGCTGCGGTTGAATTTTAGATTTTTTATTATTATTAATCAATTTAATTTAATATCAATCCGCTAGTCCATTACAAATTTTAGTAATAAAATGAAATATAACATCAGAACTACAGATCTATTAGTATTGATATAATAAATAACACAATAGTCGTAACAGTACAATAGGACACTTCCTGTGTTCCATGGATGTCAAAGATAAGGAAGTAACTTTATACAAAAATAAACTGATTCTCTCATCAAACTGCGAGAATTGAAACCGGAATACACGTAACTGTGGATCTTATAAAAGCTTTATAGGTACACTAGCTTTTGAAAGAAAGATAACAAATTCTGTTAGAACAAACACGGTCACAAAATAAATTAAGAACAACAACACTCCCATTCAGCTACATGCTGCCATACAACTGAGTGACACTACATCGCTGGTTTTCAATTCGCTCGCGATAATCCAAATTTGACCTATACCTTGTAATTTTTTTCTGTATTTATGGTACTCTATGTCCATTGCTGTACTCTTTACTCTTTTGTAGGTGATGGAGCCATGCTGAAGCTATTGTTGGTTTCAGCATGAATGGGTTGGCTCCTCCGGGGTAGCAACATCCTCTCGCAGAAAACCGGCATGAATTAACAGTGGTTAGATTGTTGCGTTTCGTTCGGCCAGTGAGAGCGCCGAAGACCCACCTCCCCTCCCTTCTCCCATCTCACCTCCCCTTTCTCCTATCCCCCCAAACACAGGCTGGTAACGCAATTGCGACTTCCCTGGTGTTACTAGTGTCTATGGACGCTGTTAATCACCTAACATCAGGTGAATCGCCTATTCGCTTACCTCCTATGATATAAAAACAAACTCTTGATGACATGTTTCCAAATTTCATGATGGTCGGTCGAGTAGTTATAATTTTACAAACAAGCAAACTTACATTCAAATTCATAATAACACTAAAGATAAGGATATTACAAAACAGTATTACAAAGAAGTCATCGGACTATGCTATAGCAATCAAAAATGCTGAATCTCAATAATTACACAGAAAATATTCCAAGTTTTCCAGAACAACATAATCTGCAGACGGCGTGGAGACAAAGACAGCAATTTGCGGTTATTACTACAAAATGGAGACACAGTTTTAGGTTACCTCCGCAACGCGAAAACTTCAATTTACGAGCGTAATGATTAAAAAGCCGTGCAAGAGCGCATTGAGTCTGATGAAAAGTAAAGAAAACATTACACGTATTAAATTATAGTAATATTTTAGTACTAGTACTATAAAAACAACTAATAATCGAAAATACACCACAATTATTTTTTTCCGTATTCTATGTAAACAAATCGAAAGTTAAAAAAATCACTAAAGGTCATCAACTAAACGAAAAAAAAACAAAGAAGATCTGCTAGAAACAGAAAAGGAAGATGTTCTTAACTGTTTCCCTCTCTGCTTTTTTACATATATAAATGTATCAATTTAGACGGCAAAGACATATACATTAAGATACCGTTACCTAAATTATCATTTTCAATTACAAATTAAAGGCAACGAAGTAATAATAAATGACAGTTTGAAAAAAAATACCTGTTCCAATTTCGATAATCATGATACAATTTTAATGACGAATTAAGTGTAATCGTTTGTATATAGCCTATACATATAAAGAAAAATCAAGAGTCTGTTGATTTGTCGGACTAATCTCTTCTTTTATTTAATTACTAGCCTCTGCCCGCGACTTCGTTCGCGTTCTCAAAAGGAAAAAACATCCCGATTTTGAAACATTTTTGATCTGTGCTCTGCTCCTATTGGTCTTAGCGTGGTGATATATGACCTATAACCATTCTCGATGAATGAGCTGAGCTATATAACACTGAAATAATAATTCAAATCGAACCTGTAGTTCCTGAGATTACCCCCTACAACGTCACAACATCGCAAACAAACTCACAAACTCACAAACTTTACCTCTTTATAATATTAGTATAGATTCATATTTATGATATAAATAAAATTATAGAAGGCTGTCGTTATGTGTTTGTGCAATACTCAAAAATACTCAATAGATTTCGATCAGTTTTCTTTTTTATGTGAAACATCTATAGGCGGAAGGCAAACCTGATTGTTGGCGTGGCTACGCCAAACACAAACTTTGCACTATTAACTAAATACTCAAAAATATTTGCAACCCTATCTGTATAAATATAAGATTCAAACTGTTTTGTCGGTCACTCTTTCTACTATTATTACACGGCACGCGCCGACGACCTAGAACCCTTTGATAAATGCCGCCAAACATAAAACGCGTGCGCCTAGTTAAATTTTGTTTCTAAAAAAAATGATTATTTATGTGATAAAATAAACAGTAATTATTTAATGAAACTACTCTGTAATGCTTTAAAAAATAAATGTCATTATGCTATAGCTGAATCTGTTCTTTTATGCATATAACTTATACAAAACAATTTTGATGTTTCACATTTACCAGGTGTCCCGTGAGGGCTGAATTTTTTTTTGTTTTATTTCTTAGATACTTTTATTATCTAGAAAATAATCACAATAGTCTAATTTAATATAAAGTTATTACGGTATTCACAAACATCGATTTTTCAAAACATTACCTACTAGTTCAGCGACTTGTGTGTGTTTTTCATCTGTACATGACATTTATTGTTAAGATATTAAATAACTCACACGAAATCTCGACTATAAACTAGGAATCTCTAGAAGTACTAAGACGACATTCATGAAGCTTTAACTAACAAACAAAAAGAAGAACATTACCTAAGCTATTTATTATTACTCTATTCCATAGGAGCTAAGCATAAATGATAAAATTTAACAAAAATACCTTAAATCAGTCAATTGCTTATAGGGATTAAGTAGTAATCACAAAATTATAATAAGAAACTTTTTTTATATCATAGCAGACAAACGAACAGGTCGGTCACCTGATGTCAAGTGATCACCACCATCTATTGACACTAGCAAAACCAGAGGGAGTCGCAAGTGCGTTGCCAGCCTGTTTGGGGTGAAGACGGGAATTGAGAAGGAGAGGAGGGACTCCGGCGCTATCACTGACAGAACGAACCGCAACAAGGCAAGCAATGTTACTTCACGTTGGTCTTTCTATAGGTCGGGTGGAAGTACCGGGGGCGAGCCGACCCATTCATGCTGAAACCAGTAATAACTTCAGCGTGGCTCTACAACCACCTTAATTCTTAACGTAACGGAGCTCAAAATTAATCCGGATAGAATGCGTAGTTCGCACGACGAAATACTAAAATCATTTTCATTAGAACAAAGTCGCGGGTATTGACTAGTCTATACTAATATTATAAAGAGGTAAAGTTTGTGGGTTTGTGACATTATGACGTTGTAGGGGGTAATCCCAGGAACCACTGGTCCGAATTGAAAAGTGTTATACAGCTCATTTACCAAGTATGGTTATAGGCTATATATAATTACGCTAAGGCCAATAGGAGCGGAGCACCAATGAACAATGTCTAAAAATCGGATTTTTTTTTCATCTTGAGAGCTTCCACAGCGTGTTAGCGTTAGCCCAAAGTATCTATTCCACGGGAACGAAGTCGCGGGCAGAGGCTAGTTATTAATAAATATTAAGTACCGTTGTACGGCCTTTAAACGTACAACACTGACACACACTATCGGAATTAATGTCCAAGTTTTATCGATAGTTCCGTTTTAATTTGTTTCACTTTGTGTTTTTACCGTACATCCACAAATAAATATATAATTTAAATCAGATATATCTTAATTAACATTCATATATAGTATAATTTTTAATAAAAAAATTATGAAATCTTTTTTTATTCCAACAACCGGAAAGTATTTCAGGGCAAAGGTATTAATTATCATTTTATACAGAGATGTAAAGTAAATATTTACGAAACAGATTATATTATATTGAGTATATTGTGATTATATTTTAAATGAAGAACCACTAAGAACTTCATAATCTTATTCGTAACATTCAATTTTTGTATTTCAATTCAATCCGTAATTTCAATTATCCAATTCGTAACATCAAAGTGGATGTCAGTAAAACAGTAAACTTTGCTTATTCGCGAGTATGGAGTGTTCTCACAGTCTATAAGGAGAAGCATCTTTGGGTATCAAGAAATGTCCCACAAAATGCGTTAAATTAGGTATTTGGTTTATACTGTAATTCATAGTAAAATTAGGAGTAATTGTCAGCTACAGTAGAAAAATTATCAATGAAACAGAAAACGAAATAAAGTGGCTTTTCGAAATATTCTTTTGTTTCCAAGACACTCTAGAATCATTATAATTGTTCAGGAGATGATATCTTAAAATAATGAGTGCGTTCAAAAAAAATTGATGTTTTATATATTTATTAATAATTACTATAATTATATTTTGTAGAATTAATATATACAAAATATATAGCTATTCATTAATTGATTTTCTTTTTTTTGTAGTTAGACGTAGTGGTGGTCAATCGATTCCAGGCGGAAGTGAAAACTAGCGTCCACTATAATATTTAATGATGGATTTCCGCAAAGTAACGCCTTTTTCATTCAAATTATAACTAAACCCATTGGGCATCTTTACAAAAAAGTTAGCTACGTTTTACATACTTGATTTGAAGATGTTTCGCACTAGATGCACCACGGTCACCCAAGGCAAGTTCGCGTTATCCTTTTTTCGTAAGTCTAACCTAACCTAAACAAAGCGAGACAAACGAGCAAAATGACGAACATTCAGCGAGCGCGGTGCATCTAAAACATAACCGTTTTGAAACGGTTACTCAATACGTATATAACTTTGTTGTAATAACACCGATGGTGTCAATTTCAAGTCAGTGGTATCAGAAATTGTAGAAGAATTATTAGTAATCATCAAACGACACATCGATGTTTTCATATGGGGATTAATTTATTCATCACTTGCCTTTAGTAAACTGAGAGGTGTCAACATTCACCAAAAAATACTTCGTATATTTACGAAACGCGCGTAATCGATCATGATCGTAACTGGTTCCATCGAAAATCATTTTTATTTAACTCAGTAGGATGTGTTGTATGTAAGGTTTTACCCTCCATCGCAAATAAAATTTATTTGTACACGATGTCAGTAGTATTCTAGAATCTTTTAATGTGACATTGTGTATGCAGTATTCTAACGCAACGTTTTTGTATTCAAAAATACCGAAAATAGGCACTATATAAATCTAGAGACATAGATGTGCAGGATAATCTGAGACAAGTGTAGGCACGTAAGATATCAAGCAACAATAATGTTCTAGAAGGAATCAAGATGTCTTATTAAATTTTCATTAATTAACTAAGCAGTTATCTAACAATTGTACACAGATCTTTATTAAACTCTACACCCCTGCATACTTCTTATTGTACAACAAGCAACCTTTACTGCAGATGGGAATAACGGATAAAATCTGGTGAATGAGGAAGTAAAATGTACAAAAAACTATAGAACATTATTTTATTTAAAAAATGTTATTTTTACGTACCAATTTCGCGAGGTGTACTAACGAAGAAAATGACACCAAAATTCCCTTACTGCACGGCAGTGTAATGCAGCAAAATAGAATTAAAAAACTCAACGTCAATCCCTCAGTTATCTCAATAATTAAGTTTTTTAACCCATATTTCCCTTACATCATCCTTGTCCTGCATATTATAACAAAAATAAATTTATCAAATAGGTGCAGCCGTTCAGCATCACACGCTTATATACATTGAGCAATTAATTTTCATTTTTATAGATTTCAATTGGAAATTTATGTATACAAATATCGATAACAATACTTTAATTCGTTCATCTCTATTCTGTTACGGTGGGCGCGTAGCGCGTGCCAGGTTGAGGCACGTGACATGTCCACTGCCACTCACGTACCTACTAGCACGAACCACGTGTATACGTGAAGGGAAGTATAGAAAGTTGCAAAAATGATCCTATTATTCTTAGTTGCCAATCACGTAATTCACTCTACACGATTTATGCCCGGTTTCAGAGTTCTTTAACTGTATATCTGTTCAATAGCGTTATCGGTTCGATAACTTGTCAAATTGTGTTTCTGAACAACACAATCATACAATAAATGTCAGTAAAACTCAACGGGTTAAAGAGGTTTCTGCCTAAATATACACTACCGAATTCTAATATATTTTCAAAGTTACCTTAAGTTTTTCAGAATGATTTAACTCGTTATATATTTCTAACAAGTTTGATGTTAATCATTGAATACTTGAGACCGCCGTTAATAGAAGTATATCCGAACCGTAACGGAAATCATTAGAGTAATTTTACTAAAACATATTTGGAAAACGGAAGTTTTCAACATTTCTATGCATTCACCTGTGAATATTTAATTTTAATGAAAAAACGTTAATCGTAGGAAGTAGCTTATATAAATTTCAATAATGTAGTTCTATAGATTTGAAAATGATATACTGTAAAGAGGTAAAGTTTGTGACGTGATGTTGTGACGTTGTAGGGGGTAATCTCAGGAACTACAGGTCCGATTTGAATAATTCTTTCAGTGTTATATAGCTCATTCATCGAGAATGGTTATAGGCTATATATTATCACGCTAAGACCAATAGGAGCGGAGCACAGATGAAAAATGTTTCCAAATCGGGATGTTTTTTCCTTTTGAGAACGCGAACGAAGTCGCGGGCAGAGGCTAGCTGTACTGTTTAGATTTTTATGAAAGAAATTATTGCAGGTGTTTTTAGAGATGTCAGTCTGTCTGTTAGTATGGACAGGCATCAATTACTGCTAAAATACTCCGGTCACGATAAAACCTCACCAAGAAAATCCTTGAATAACATTTACTCTTTATTTCATTAAAGTTATTGTAATTTTAATGCCTAGACGACTTGAGTACGAGCGAAAAATAACTAAATGAAGTTAACAGATTCAGGTGATTTTATTGTTCACTGTTTTTACTTTACTACGCGGGCGAAGTACACGGCTAGTAAACATTAAAATTAACGTGTTTATAAATTTTCCTGTTGCAAAATAAAACATTTATATTTAAGTAAATATAATAACAAACAAATAGTATGGAATTGAGTGTCGCTTCAGACAACGCGCCACGATGAAATGCCAGTAATAGAAGACGCAGCTCTAGGCTATTATCCCAAATTGCATTACTTAGTCTAGATAGAAGATTACACCAGAAACGCTTTTAGAATAAATTATGCTTCTGCTTAAAACTTTAAAGTGAAACTGAATTTCCTTAAAACGTTATGAAATTTTAAAGACTATTAGCATATTTTATCAAGTCAAAACTTTTATGGTTGTATTACAATTTGATGACAAGAAATCAAGCACAGAATGCTGGATATATACTATATTTGTTTACATAGAATTAAGGAGTGTTTGTAATTACAACACTTCATAACGGCTGCATCTATTTGGCTAATTATCTTAATGTTATGTTTGTAATTGTCAAAGATAATATCTGAAGAATCTTATAGAATATTGAAAATTTTGGGTTAATAAAATTCATAAAAATGTGAGTGAATGAGACATACAAAATACAGTAAGATCATTAAAAATATTGACAAAATTGATAGATTGAAATTCAATTGTTCAGTGGTTATTTTATTTCATTACATGATCGTAATGAGCTGGAAAGATTTGGTCTCATTTCCTTCATTAGTAACTTTTCCGTGCGTTACTTTCTGAGCGGGACATGAGCATGTTCATTTTATTTAAAAAGATTACAATGCATTAATTAATTACCTTACATTTTCCAAAGTATTGCCAATAAATGATTATTCAATCTAAAAAAGAAATATATAACTAAATGGGATACATAAGTAATTTGAACATAATTTAAGCTAGCTTTGGTATCTTGTATTGCAGATTCTAATAGACGCATCTTCTTAATATGAAGAAATTATAACCAAATAAATGTTAAAGTCAATAACGGAAATTGTTTGAATCCTTTTTAGAGGTCTATTAAATCAAAAATATTAGTTCTAAAAATATTTCTAGAATCGAACTAAAAGTGTTCTTAAGGAAATACATGAAGATGCTGTGACAAATACCTACATTTCGTAATTTTAATTCACAATTTTATTTATGTTCTCAGCGTACTATATTAGTAAGTGATACTCGTTATCGGTATTTCCTTATGAATTACAGTTACAGGAATCTATTTTTATTATGAAATATATTCTATGGTATCGATTCTCTCCGAATCATTATAAAAATTACCAAGAAACAAACAATTTAAAATTGAATCAATTCAAGTCTAATCATTCAAATGATTAACTAATAAAATATTTAATTCTTACACGAGTACTCGAAACAAGGACGTCATAAAATAAAATAAAAAATATTATAATAAAGATCAAATTTGTTTAAACTTGGATTGTTGAATATTACCATATAAAAATAGAAACGAGTATTCTTTACATAAAATCTTTTATGTTAATATCTGCAAACATGTGTTTCTTCCAACTTAATAAAATTATTGGTACAACATAACTTATTGGAATCTTTGAATATATCCAGAATGCAGGCAGCTAGTGTAGAAATCATAAGTCAAATGTCGAAGAGCGGCAAGAACTTTAAGTTACATAATCCTAAACATATTACAAAACTGTCTTCGAGCTTAGTTATTAAGGTTTAATGACACGTGAACGTTTTTACCAATTTTTATTAAATATAATAACAAAATTCACAGTCATATATCACAAAGAAATAATTAACTAACATAATTGTAACTAAATTATTGTGAAAACGTTAACCGTCCTTGGTACATTTGCAAAAATCATTTTAAATATTTTTACAAGACATTTAATTAATGACTTGCAATCACATTTTATAACGGCGAGAACAATGTAGAAAGATATTTTTTCGCAGGTTTGTGACAATTATGAACTTACATTTCGCTACCAAATGTCATACAAAAATAGAAAGTTTCTGATTAAAGTATTTTTCTCGATCTGACTACGCTATTGGCCTAGACAAGGTCCTAACAGCTTCACCGGACTACTGGTCTGATTAAAGAAAAGATTGTTAAAGATTCTAGTACAAGATAAAACATTTTTATTTTTATTAATACGTTAACCTAATAAGTAGTACGATATTGTAAATGTCTCCAATCTCTGTAGTCCGGTGAATAGCGTAGTCAGTTCGAGAAAAAAAAAGGACTTCAAATGTAATTTTATAACCTACAGATAGCAAATAAAATTGGTTATACTACTAGCTATCGTTCTACTACTAATGTCTTTAAAAAATCAAGTGAATGTTACTTTGCACTTCCGCCTGGAATTGATTGGTCGCTGCCACGTCTGATTGCAACCAAACAACGTTTAATTTTATTTGCGCGACGTGTACCTGAAGATCTTAAATCTGAAAATAGTAACTCAATCAACAAAAAGTAATTAAAACACATCCTTGGTTTTTGGTTGAACTCGGCTTAAGGGAATGGCTAAAGCCGTGGTCGCTTGACGCTGAGACATGACAGCAGCCAATCAATTCCATTCGGAAGTGCAGAGTAACAGTCACCATAATATTTAACGATGGATTTCCGTAAATTAACGCCTTAATCAAACAAATGTAACGTTCTTATAATATAGAAGCTCAGGACATTGAATTTGGTTTATTATAAAAAATTGAATGATATTAAAAACTCACAAAATGTCGAAATTTTAGTCAATTATATTCTTCCAACATGACGCTTTTACGTATCAACTGAATGTGAACCAAATACTTCAGAATGCATTCAACTCTCCGAAATGTTGCCGAAGTTATTTTGTATTCAGAGACTTGGAATTGAAAATATTTGCAGACGGGACCAGCTTGGATTTATGAAATGGATTATTTAATAATATTGCTGTATCTTTTAGTCCGATCTGCGTTATAGGATTCGTTTTTAATTTCAGCGAAAATATTTTGCCATCACCGATTATTACATGGGACGAAACCTTAAGAAATACTACTTAAAAAAAATGATAATCATACAAATTTCTTTTGTTAGACAAAAAATTCTTGATTATTTTTATAAAGATATATTAATATCGTAATTAATTATACAAACAGTATACCACAAAAAAGTATAGGAGAAACACATTTATACTTCTTTTTATATATATACATTTGCACTTCTTTGTAGTTTCTTTTATTTTGATAACAATCCCGCTAATTAGTTGGAAGAAAATGCCAAACTAAAAAGTGCTCTAAACTGGCGTATTTGATAGCGTATTCGGATACCGCATCGCTTCGAATCTTTGCGACAAAGCCGGAACTTTCGATGAAGGAAAACATCGCGATGAAATCATAGCATAGTAGTGTAGGACTCTACTAAGTCCACCTGGCAAATTCCCACCAATAAAATTCTGTCACCAAGCCCAAGTTGGTTTGTTCCGATAGCTGTACTTAATAGCCAGCCCACTTAAATTTAACGTGTTTACCATCTTGTATCACATCGTCATCTAACACCAGATCAATTTACATGAAGTTACAACAGTCAATGAACAATGCTCTTAAAATAAAATTCTTAGGAATTCATAAATTGGCTTAGACATATTCGGGATGTTGCATTAAAGGTAATATAAACCTAAGTCGGAGTTCTGCCACATTGGCACCTTTGAGCTTGTTGCCAAATGGCGAAGTGCCTTATCTATACTTAATATTATAAAGAGGTAAAGTTTGTGAGTTTGTGAGATTGTAGGGGATAACCTCAGGAACTACTAGTCCGATTTGAATAATTCTTCCAGTGTTATAGAGAAAATTTATCGAGGAAGGTTATCTATATAGGCAATATTTCATCACGCTAAGGCAAATAGGAGCGGAGCATAGTTAAAAATGTTTCAAAATCGGGACTTTTTTCTTTTTGAGAGCTTCTGCTGCATGTTAACGTTATTTTGGAGAAACTATTATAGCGCGGACAAAGTCGTGGGCAGAGGCGTGTGTTTGATGAAGCTGTGAAGACCCGTCAGGCCAATAGGGTTAGCCAGTTCAGAAAAGTCCTAGAATAAAATTGACAATCCTCAAACTTCTACAACTTATATATATCAAATCAACCAACTCCTTGGGTTATTAAAGAGAGCTTTTACTTATTCGAATTGATAATCTGGAAACTAACTGGTCGTAAACTAACAATCTGAATAACGTTAAGTAAATCTAACTAATGCTGGCAGTCGATACCATCTCAGATGATTGTGTACAACGCAAAGTTCCCACGGTATCGGGACACTGTTTCAAAGTTATTTTCCAAAACCAAGTGGTATTTAATTAATAGCTATTAATATTATGTATTTATACGACATAAGAATTATTTCTATATCTGTGTTTAATTCCAGATTATCGTTCGACATGTGGTCAGAGCTTTTCTTTTGTATCATAGGAAGCGAACGAACAGGTGGGTGACCTGATGTTAAGAGATCACCACCGTCCATACACACCGGCACCACCAAGGGAGTCGCAAGTGCGTTGCCAGCCTGTGTTTGGAGAGGGAAAGGATGGGGAGAGTAGGGAGATGGGACCCGGCGCTCTACTGACCGAACGAAACGCAACAATGCAAGTACTGTTACTTCACGTCGGTTTTTTATTAGAGGGTGATACTAACCCGGATGAGCCAATCCATTTATGCTGAAACCAGTTATAGCATGAGCAAGAACTTTTTAATTCGTTTAAAACGAGATGGCAATGTATCTGGATCTAGGATTATATTACTCACTAGCCGATGCCAGCGAGTTCATCTGCACGGTTTATTATCAAAACCACATATTTTTTCTACAGAGGAAAAAAAACATAAGCACTACATCGCTTGGTCCACTAATCCATAACAAGAGAACACATCGCTGAAAGTGTAGGTTTTATACAAAATTGTAGTTTTTTAAAACTTTAAAAACTATATATTAAACTAGCTGTACCCGCAGCGCCGAATGCGTTTTTTTTATTGTATTAAAGAATTATAAAATTGATAGACTATGTACAATTATAGAAATGCTCTTTAAAAACAATTGTAAGTACGAAACGCACGCTGCTTACAGTAATATGTAATGTGTACATTGTTGTGGATATATATAAATATATGCTATCAGTGTGCCAAGTAAGGTTTGTCATCAGCAGCGTATTTGGAACCTTACCCCATCATATAACTACCTCAGTGCTCCCTTACACTGTGTTAAGGCAAGAACGAAACAATTACTTAAAATGTTATTATAAAGATTTACATCTACACTACATTTAATATACAAAGTGTAACAACCGGAAGCACATCTATCGCGCCACGGTACTGCCGCCGGAAATAATAGTGTAGTAGTAGTCAAATGCCTAGTGCTGCCGCCGGAAGTGTTCGCCATAGCCAAGCCAAGCCATGCAACTACCTCACCCGCCAGTAACGCCATCTAGCCAAGCCTTAGCCACGCCTTACGGTGGGGTAGGGGCAGCCAGCCATAAAAGGCCGTGCATGCGTTGACTCGAGGCAGTCTTGCACTATATTTACGCGCGGTAGCCTTTGCCATCTGTGTATTGATTTAGAAGTGGTCATAATGAATAAATGACGTGCTTAATATACAAAGTGACAATTAATTTTGTGTTCTTACAAGTGATTATGATAATTAAATGATGTACTTATGTACAAAGTGACGTTTAATTCTACGCATTCTTACAAAAGTTTTGTGAAAATCGGTCCATCCGTTTTGGAGATAGCATTGCAGATGAAGCGGCGGAATTTAGAGTAGCCTATGTCACCCGCTGTAATTTCAGCTATCTGCCAGTGAAATTTCCTTCAAAATCGGTCCAGCCGTTTCGGAGATTACCCGGAACAAACAGACAGACAGAAAGACCAACAAAAATTTTAAAAATTGCATTTTTGTTATCAGTATCGTGTATACGTTCATACCCAATCAGTGAAAAAATTTTATTTCACTGTTACATACAGACACTTCATCTAATAATACCTTTAAACGAGCTATTCTTGTATAGCGGTCCCTGCGGACGTTGTCCTGCTTTAATAATTAAAAAATCCCTAAAATTCAACCGCAGCGCCACCTACCGGGTCCAAATGTGAATCTAAACCCTTCTCGGATCCACTGTCACACGCACACGAAATTTCTTCAAAATCGGTCCAGCCGTTTAGGAGGAGTTCAGTCACATACACACGCACACAAGAAATATATGAGTTCAGTCACATACACACGCACACAAGAAATATATATATTAAGATATATTCAGGATCTCGGAAACGGCGTCAACTATTTCCGTGAAACTTAGTATGTAGATAGTTTCGATGACGATAAATTGATCTAGCTAGATTTTATTCATAGAAAACTTTTTTAACTGAGTTTTCAGGTAATGAAAAAATATAGCTAGAATATATAGGTAAATTTCGCTACCGCTGTAAAAACAAAAACAGCTGAGATGGAAAACGGTTGCTTCGAAAATCCGTGTAACCCCAGTTAGAAAACGAGTGACAGCAGAAGAGATATATTTTTTAAATATTTCAAGGCAAACAGTTTATTTCAATCTAAAAATGTATTTTAAAGAACTAAGCTAGGCTCGGTCGTCCAGGTACTTTTTATTATGTGTATAGATATAGCTATTATGATAGTTTAGATAAGGACCAAATGAAAGTAAGTAAGTAAGTAAAACTAAACTTTTATTGAATTGTATTCAATCGTTTTTGGCTCGCATAAAAATTGACGGCCGTCATTTTATTTATCTATACTAACTAGTGGGAGCCCAGTGGTCGACATTCGACCATAGTTATTTGATTTTTTAAAGTTTAAACTTTATTAGGGTTCTTTTGTCAAATATGAAAATAAAGAAATTTATCGCAACCCATGACACAATTGTCAATTAATTTTACACAATACCATGGGTGCGTGGTATTTCTGAGTGATATTCAATTAAATGTAGTCTGTTCATTATGAGAAATAGTGATATGCCCAGTATCATCGTTTGGTAGAGATGCACAATACAATCAAATGGTGAATCCAAGGTAAAGACATTTTTAATACTACCATTAACTTTTGAAAATAAATTATTTTTTGTTGATACATGAGGTTGAATCGTAACATTGTAACCGCGGAGGTCTAAGTCATGGATTATTTTTATGAACAAAATTCCTATTTTGATTATACAAAGTATTATTTGGCTAATTTTTTTTATTAAATCATCATTTGAAGTGAGTTCACCATAAAAAATAATAAACATTACAATAATAGTTATATTTTATAATATCATTGTTGAATATAGGATGAAAAATGCTAATTAGAAAGTAAGAGTTAAAAAATACATATAGTCGAGCATAGCAACCTCCTTCCTTCACAACCTTTTTTGAAGTTCATAATTATTGACGGCTGTCAAAATGACTTTTTTATTTACATCTGTGTATATGTTGTGTAAAATTCGAGTAGTAGTGTGAGTAGTACATATTTTAATTAATTTAATGTACTTCTAATGTATTTTATATAAAATAAATAGCTTTCTCCATTTCTCCGCCATATTAACTTTAACTATGCCAAATTTCAAGTTCACCCGATGACGGGAAATAGGTTAAAAAGGGGTAAAATTTTTGTAATATATTTTTATAATATATAAAGAGGTAAAGTTTGTGAGTTTGTGACGTTGTAGGGTGTTACCTCAGTAACTACTGGTCCGATTTTTTAGCGTTTTATAGCTCATTTATCGAGAATGGTTATATCACGCTAAGACCAATAGGAGCGGATCACCAAAAATCGTTTTTTTTTTCTTTTGAGAGCTTCCGCTGCGTGTTAGCGTTAGCCCCAAGTAACTATTCCACGCGACAGAAGTCACAGGCAGAGGCTAGTATGTTTATAAAATAAAAAGATTAGGAATTAAATAATAAGCAGTTCGTTAATCAAATCAAAATATCCTTTATTGAATTTAGGTCCCAAGAAGCGCTTATGAAGTTAGTTAGTCAAGTGGATCAAAGGATCATTTGCTGTCTTTATCTTTCGATTCAGGAATAAGGCATGTAAACAAGACCACAAAAAGAAAAAGTAAAATACTTAAAAAAAAACGATCATTGTTATCTATCTATTATTTTAATAAATTGATCTTCTAAAGTGATAGGAAAGGTTTTAAAGGTAAGGTTAGGTTTTAAATTACAAAAAGAAATAACATCATTTTTAAAAGCTGGTAAAGTAATGAAGTTGCCGAAGCTGCGAGCTTCCATAATTTAATAAATTGAACATTCAAATAGCAACAACAATAATGTTCATGAACTTGTTCTATAACAGACAACATGATGTACATAAATTATTTGTTTCTTTTTTTTGGGCCAGACTAATCGTAACTAACTAACTAAAAAGCTCCTGGAGTTGAGCAGCTGTACTTGAGAGCTAGTTCTCTCTAGACTATAGCGGGTTACATTGTGAGATACATCACCTGAAATCAGGTGAAATTTTGGTCGTTTGAATACAGGCGTGGTAAAAAGGTAGGGCATTTTCTGCACGGTGACAGAACTTTTTCTAAGACCTCCTAGCTAGCTATCACCCTCAAGTTGAAAATTTGTCACCAAGCATCTCATCGTGTATTGGGGCAGCTGCAATTAAGAACCAATCCCCGTCTAGATTTGACGTATTCATCGGCATAGACCACACACAACGTATGTGACTATAATGAAAAGTTAAAACCTAGAAAGTTTCATATAAAGATGCCTTATAGAGTAATTCTACCCGGTCCGAAGAAAAAATATAAGCTTAGTCTAAATTAACCATTACAGTCTAACATTACAGTCTTTTTATAACAAAGATGCTGTTCGCGACAACACTAACTTCTTACATTTATTCACACAAGATCTATTTTATTATTTAAAGATGGTGCCATAGTACAGATAGCTTGCGCTTGTATATAGTAGCAATCGTTTTAACCGACTTCAAAAAAAGGAGGAAGTTCTCAATTCGATTGTTTTTTTTTATGTTTGTTACCTCATAACTTTGGACTGGGTAAACAGATTTTGATGATTCTTTTTTTATTTGAAAGCTGGTACTATTTATTCTCCGCTTTTTAGTGCCTTATGGGTTTTTGATGGATTTTGATCTCGGTTAATTCTTATTTTTTAATTTACTTTATTTAATGTCATGAGGCTGTCGATCAGAGATAAATCAATTAGCAAGGATCCCAAAGAATTTATTCTCCTGTCTGTTCATTGTCTAAACCATTGTCTTATTGTTGTTTCATTAACTTGGACTTGTTTGTCAAGAAACAAAGTGTTGAGTCGGTAACATTTCCATAAACTGATGATGTAAAATATCAATACGAACATATAATACAAGATCATCGGCTGAATGCTATAATTTTAGTAGATTTTTACATTCAATTTCTTTTTTTCTATTTTTACATCTTTGTTACCCTATTTCTGTGATATTATATTGTCCGTGTATTTGCTGCAACAAACATATTTTCTTTCTTTCATTACTTAGTAGTCCGGTGAAGCTGTTAAGACATTGCTAAGTCAATGGCGTAGTGAGTTCCAAAAAAAAAAAGGTTTAATAAAAGGGCACCTTTATTTAATTTCTATTGTGTAATCATATACATTAGAAACAAGACGGAACAAATCGATCAAGAACTGTCTGCGGCATATTTTTCTTAATTCAAAGGCCTCTCGACAGTCGATCCCCTTTGACCTTTAACTTTTATTTACGGCCGGGCAACATGATTCGCATGCGAACAGTCATCGGATATTATGTCACGGCTTAGTTGTACGAACGTGACCGACTGCCGTGCACAATGTGTTCTATTGTTAATACATCAATGATGAAGGTGTGACGAAAACACAACCATCGCTGTTACACGCAGATACGTCCGTCAATTCCATGACATCGACAGAACTCATTTACTCTACTTTTGGAATTATGTTCTTTAGACCATAAATTGTTTCTTTATGTTGGTTAAACAACACCCATCATCATTGAAGGATATTTTAATATAAACAATACATACAATCCTCACTTAACTTTTTGACCTGTCTCAATATAGTTGCGGAGAGCACAACATCTATCTATAAAACTGAATCGTTGAATGTGTTGCTAAGCGCAAATCTCGAGAACAACTGAACCCATTTCGCTAATTCTTTTTTTATTGTGTTTGACATTGTCAGGAGAAGGTTCTTATGCAAAAAAGAAAACGTATATTTTAATATACTTTAAGCGGAACAGCGTTCGCGGGCACTGCTACTTAGGTATAAATACGTATTGTATTATATGTATAATATCGAGAAAACTTAAGGATAAATAAATATTAATTTTAGATTGATAATAATATTTTAACTTTGCATTAAACACTTGACTATGTTACACGCAACCCCAAACTTACATCAACATTCAGAACGGTTAAAAAGATTGACGAGGACTGTACCAGGGAAACAGCACAACAATTTGCATAAATGAATAAAAGGATAAATTTATAATTAATAACTATGACATTTCCTATAGATTATAAAAAAAATCTTATGAAAGACATTAAACGCCTCTCTTCTGATATATGAAGTCATCTATCTAGTTGTCTTATGTTGTTATTATAGCACCTGCGTGACGAAGCTTCGAGTAATTGTCGACTTAAAAGCTAACCTCAAAATTAATTTCTATAAAAGCGCAGAAAAACGTTGCAACATCTTTACCATTAATTGATATATAAAAACCCAAGACGCACAGTCTCCAATTAAAGCAACATTCAAAACCGTCCCCAAAAACTCACCGATAAAACTAAGTAGTTAAAGTTATACTATTTTGCAAATTCAATCTTTTGCTGATTATTTAGTTATTTGTACAAAGCAGTGTACAAAAAGTCCAAAGACGCGAGTGACGACAGACTATTTCAAATTGATAATTGTGCGCTCATTTAGTGCGTACGATTTTGAGACGTTGATTGTGCAGCTTGGAATTTTATATATGAATGTTACCATTCCAATAATTACTAAAAATTTGTGTTTTCAGTTTCCTTTGACATTAAAAACCGTGGCTTATCGGCGGTAGTCCGATGAAGCTGTTAAGACCTTGCTAGGTCAATAGCGTAGAGATATTATAAAAAAATGGCTTATCGGGCTACGTTTATCGTTATCCGATAGTTCGTAACGGTTGACGCTAATATATTGCTACATTTCTTGCGACCACGGGCAAAACTTCGTGGCGATATGGAGAAACAAAAGGGGACAAAAAATTAAGCAAAACACCTACATGAGAGTCATCAACGTGCATTTCTTATATCAGTACCGATGATGTCACGCGCCTTGTCGCCTGAGCGTCGCCTATAAACGGCCATTCTGTTCGCGAGGGCGAAGGACGAACCCCGAATTTCAATTCCATTGGTCGCGGCATTCAATCGTGTACCAACAAAATGGTGCGCCGCGCCTCTTGTCATGCAAATTGCGGCACACGACACCGTTAAAGATAAATGTTACGACAGACGCAAGCGAATATACGTCAATACTATCCAACCTCAATAATAATTCATAATACAAACTTTTAATTTGCCTAACATTTTTTCGGTTGTGTTTAAAAACAGAAACTCTGTCGACCCAACTACTTCGTTTTATGACTAACGAACAATAAGACATAAAAGGATAACTGATTATTTGTGGTACCTTGCTAATTTAATTATGTCAGGCTGACAGCTAAATGTCATTAAAAATCGCGATGGAAGCGCGGGCTATTTATACTGTGGTGCCATCTCTTAACGATAAACCTTATTAGTGTAATTCAATTTTTGCTCGAATAGTGTAATTGTTTGAAGCACAAGGTTTGAATTAAAGAAAAATCGTACGCGGAAGTGAAAAATTTTGGTTAAAGGATATCCAAAAAAGTAATGGTAATTATTTCCAGCCAACAGAGAAATACAGACGAGATAGCAATACGCTATAATAAAATAACTATTATGGTTCTAAAAAATGTAGTAAATGGCTCCGATGTATCGAATGTAGTCTACTCTTCAGTTGCACAATCCAGACCACAATCAAAATTTATCAATAGTTCTAAAAAAGGGTCTGTACAATGCATCGTCCGTCATGGTCTAATAAAAGTGGTAGTGTCGGAAAATAGAAGTACGTTAGAAATAAAATACTTATTCGACATACAGCTCAATACAAGACATAAAATAATTAAAAACGTCGTAACAGTAAGTTGACGCATTGGGTCTCCATATCTTAATTTTAAAAAAATGTAAAAGTGATTTTGAATAATTATTACATCAAAACCATTTTTATTTTTAAACAGTAATTTATAAATAGTGTAATCAGCAATACGGGAAAAATATAGTTCTTGTGGCTATTAATTACTTTAATTCCTTATTATTCAACATCCGTTATTACAAGCTAAGCAAATATATTTATAGCTGAGGCTTAAATTTCCCAATAAACTTCGCAAATATCAACAAATAATCGGGCCATTTCGAAACAAACACAAACAAGCCCGAGGCATGAACTAAATTACTCCGACTCCGACCACACAACCGATAATCACGATCGAATCGATATACAGATGTACATAAATACACACTTACATACACTTGCATGATATCAATTACCTTTTAACTACTTTCTCTTGCACTTGACGCTACTGGAACGAGACTTAGGGTTGTGAATAATCAATTTTAACGGACGATATCGATAGAATAAATAAAAGAATATGAATTAAAGAGTTTTTGATATCATAAGAGACAAACGAACAGGTTTGCCAAGTGATCACCACCGTCCATAGATACTTGGAACACCAGGGGAATCGCAAGTGCGTTGCCAACCTGTGATTGGGAGAAGGGAAGAGGGTAGGGGAGGAGAGAGGAAGATGTGTAACATCTAGACAACTTAAGGATAACCAAATGCCAATTTTAGATTACTATATTATTTTTATATTGTACTAGCCTCTGCCCGCGACTTCGTTCGCGTGGAATACGAATGGGCTAACGCTAACACGCAGCGGAAGCTCTCGAGAGGAAAAAGACCCCGATTTTTAAACATTCTTTACCGGTGCTCCGCTCCTATTGGTTTTAGCGTGATGATATGTATGCTGTAGCCTATAACCATTCTCGATAAATGAGTTATATAACGTTAATTTTTTTTTTCAAATCGGACTATTAGTTCCTTTGATTACCCCCTACAACGTCACAAACTCACAAACTTTACCTTTTTATAATATTAGTATTAGTATAGATTAAATTCTTCACTATATTATGCGCTAGTCCGAACTTACAGCTATATCTAGAACGGCCAAAAAGATTGACGAGGACTTATGTACACAATTTTGTAGGTCATAATTAAGCTAAAAAAAATTAAATCTTACGCACTCGTATCGGCCCTAGTAAATTCGAAAACAAACCAAATGAAGCTCAACAAGACGTTTTATAATTATTTAGCAAGTTAGCGCTTTATGAGCAAGAGTTCTGTAAACAACAACTCAGACAAACTGGCGACGAAAAAGGAAAGTAATAACAGCTTTGTATAATTCAGAAGGGTCGCTGATTAATTTCGTTTGACACGAAATATGTCAGAAAAAGTTAAATGAAACACAAACGGTGATTATGCATGCGATTTAGTTTTGTATTTCCGCCATAATATTAAAAGCTATTAGTTAAACATATAATTTACATCAAGTAACATACACATACATACATATAACAACACACCTACTTTGCAATTGCATAAATAATTATATGGCGGAGTTCATTAGTTACTTGAGATGTTTTTGATGTGAAACATCTATAGGCGGAAGGTAAACCTGATCGTTGGTGTGGCGACGCAAACACGAACATTGCACTATTAACAATATACTCAAAAACATTTGCAACCCTATCTTGTAGGCCACTTGTTCTACTAGTGTTACGTGGCACGCGCCGACGACCTAGCGTCCTTTGATAAATGTCGCCAAAGACACCGTGCCGGCTCCTAATTGAATTTTTTTGTTTAATAAAAATGAATGTTTATGTAATAAAATAAATAAACAGTCATTATTTTATGGAACTAATTTGTAATTTTTTTAGTTTTATCTTTTCATTATGCCAAAACTGATTCCTGTCGTAATCTGATTTTTATGCATATAACATATACAAAATAATTTTGATGTTTCAAATCTGCCAGGCGTCACGTGACAGCTCATTTTTTTTTAAATTTGAACGATCCCTGCCTTGTTGAAATTTTGCTAAAATCAGGATCACCTCATCTTCCTGGTATATGAAGTTTATTTAATAATTTTGAAATAAGACTTGTCAAGTGAATATAATTTAATAACCACTAAGTACTTAAATATTATTATTTTCTAATGTAATCTGCACATCTGTATTATAATACAAGCTGATACCCGCGACTTCATCCTTCTTGTTTGGTAAGTTAAAAAGTTATATTGTAACGCCACACTTTCTTAGACAAAATGTGGAATTAAGAGAGCATATTGTCAATATCGGTGGTGAAAAAAGAGATAGTTATATGACATAGCTTAGATACGGTCGGATTGACGGCTACATCACATTTACTAGCTACCCAAGTTTTAACAAGCGCTTGTAATGTATCTACAGCTTTCTAGTTATAATATCATTGGGCCTCGCCTGAAACGTTTCTACAGATTCTTAATTTCTATCAAATAGGTCGGTTCAATTAATTTTAAGACTACTTAATGCAAAGATGATACTAAAGTTCTTTAAAGATATATCTACCTCGGATAGATAATTCAAGTAGGCAGAAAGGGCTTCGATAAGCAAATCGGTATGCCGATCAGTTTAACTGGAATCAAGTTAGACTGAATAGTATTCGGGGGTGTTTATTAGGTACATTTTGCCGTTTTTCTTGCCATTTTTTTAAGACGAACGTCTTTATGTCATACGTATGCCGATTTACATTACTAATTTTTGGACTTTTTGAAATTGCATCGAGATTACATTTTATAATTATAATTTGTATATTGTTCATAATAACTCGATTTAGGTATTGCTTTTAATTGCTAAATAGACTATACTAAAAACTCAGAAAATATTATGCTAAAAATATTGAAAATGTACTTTGTCAAGTTATCACCGCTTATTATGACGATGTTATCTGGTTCTAGTTTTGGAAAAGTTCATGCTGAAATATTTATACATAGATAATAATCATATCCCGTGGAATCTAGTATAATAATTGTAGATTTTTGATTAGGACTTAAATACAAATTCATACAAATTCTAATCAACAGAAAACCGCAATCATTTAGCATTTTAGTAATTATCCATACTACTAGAATTGTCCACATAGAAGCCACAGAATAATAAGGAAAAAATTGAAATATATTTACAATAACAAGTAACAATTTTAAAGAGCATTCAACATCAAAATATTAATTAATTCTATATCGAAATAAACCTTTAATAAAGTACTCGTATATAAACTTCGAGAAAGTTCTACCGGAATGATAACCGAACAGAAGTACACCATCTGTCGCCTCATCTATCCCCAGCGGAGAGTCGTCGACCTCTCCTACACAGGCGTTATGTTTACATTATTCGTACATTTTACAACCTGCTGCCGGCCATTGTCTAATCAGTGTTACTAAGCCGAGGTCCGTGAGTAACAAATGCCTCCGAAGACATTTCATTATAATCGACAAAGGAATATTAAGAAAATTGTATACACACCAAAAGCATGTAGATATATGATACGATTCACTAATATTATTTGAATTGCAATAAATGCAAGATATGTTAACACCGTGGATGAAAGAAGTATGACATGAACTTTAAAATTATTATATTTTTAACTACCACTAGCGAATGAATGCGAATTAGTCTGCATTGTTAACTATTATTTATGTACAAAAAAAAACGCAACCTAATTGAAAACAAAAATATACTACACATTAAATTTTTGTAATCTTTTGTATAAATATCAATTACAGAAATTCTAGTTCCTTAAAATGTAATAAATATATATTAATTTATTAAATTATATTAAATTAAAATATTTTTATTATTTTTTCTGTATATAAAGATCGACGGTGTTTTTACAAAAAGGTTAAATACGTATTTAAATACTTGCTTTAAAAAGGTTTCGTAATAAATGCACTACGCTCGTCCAAGGCAAGTTCGCGTTATCCTTTTTCGCAAGTCTAATCTAATCTAACCAAAGCGAAACAAAGCAAGATGGCGAACATTCAGCGAGCGTGGTGCATTTAAAAAATTAACCTTTTTAAAATAAGTATTCAAAACGTATTTAATTTATTTTATAATAACGCCGCGAGTGTCAAAGAAGTAAAAAAAAATCGTAATATATTCAGTAGTATCGAGTGATGGGCGCACAACAGAAAACTTCTATAAGTTAATTATAATTACTACCTATATAAGAAGATCTTCAAAATGTTAGGCTAAACACTACATAAGAAATACTTTAGAGCATTTTAAAGCAGTTAGATATTTCCCCAGCTATAAAATATTTAGATGCCAACATTAGATGAGTATCTTGCATCCTTTCGTGGAATTTCGCAGAATAACAGAATCGAATATTGACAACGGATTGAGGATTAATTAACAATTCGATTTAACACGTCCACTGCGAGTATAAAACGTTGCCAGATTGAGAAACTAAATAAAAACAAATACCCGCTGGGTTTCATACAGCAGTTCGCAGAAAAGTAATAATTTTCTGAATTTGTTGTAGCTTTCGACGATGATTATTAAATGTTATTATAACATAATTAATATTTTGATATAATTCTAAGTATCTTGGCAATGTTTATCTATACTAATTTAATGATATCAATTTGTGAACGGAAATGACAGAGTCACTACTGAGATGCTGTTTGGAAAGGACTTCTAGTAGTCCGGTGAAGCTGTTAATACCTTTTTTTTACATGGGGAAATCCATACGGATATCCACCCTAGCCGGGCTTGCACGGACTAAAACCCTATGGTGCCTTCACTAACCTATAAGCCGGGGAGCAGGAGCTGCCGACTGGCAATGCGTCTTCTCACCGGAAGCTGTTATACCTTGCTGGGTCAATAGCGTAGACAGGTCGAAAAAAAACTTCCATAACGGAGAGTGGGGACGCTCTATGCGATTGTCTTGGGTCGTTGATTTATAATAGTTATTATTATTTTGTCTATGTTTTAAATAAAGAGAGTTTAAATTGAACCTTTAAACCGATACACTATCATAGAAGTATTACTACTACTGTGTGTAGTTTCATTTTACTAATATTATAACGCTGACGAGTTTATTTGTATGAACGCGCCAATCTCAGGAACTTATTGGTCCGATTAAAAAAAATCTTTCAGTGTGAGACAGCTCATTTATCGAGGAAGGCTATAGGTTACACATCATCACAAGGAACACCACTAAACAATGTTTCAAAATCGTTTTTTTTTCCTTGAAAGTTTCCAATGCGTGTTAGCGTTAGCCTAAAATAACTATTCCATGCGGACGAAGACGCGGGCTGAAGCTAGTCCAGTGTTTAGAAGTTATAGTAACTTTAACATCAAGTTTTCACATTCATATGTAGTAACCATTTTAAAAATGATCATTTTAAATGGTTTTATTACTATTAATAATATTTGTAAATGTTATTAAACCTATTTAAATAAATGAAACCCATGAGTTACAACCTATAAAACGAATAACGATTGTAATTAAAGAGTTTATATCCTTATTAGAGCTATGTACATCTTATTCGCATAATAGTCAGAAATGTACTGGATAAAGATATTATATTTTCTATTATTAAAATGGTTATTCAAACCGAGATAAATATACACATCGTTGAATCGAATTTAATATTACGTTTGTGAAACTCCTTTAGCAATCAGATATTATTACATACTAGCTGTTACCAGCGATTTCACCCGCTTGGAATTTAGCATAAGAATTTTATTCAGTGTGCGTGGGACGCGCGTATTCCTCGAAAGTGTTTCTTTACATGGTTGTTTATGCGCGGAACCCTTTTTTTTTCTAAAATAAGATACTCCTTATAAAACCAGCTATTTGCCAATGAAAGTTCCAGGCGGAAGTGCAAAGTAGCATCCACCTTTAGTATTCAATGATAGATTTCCGCAAAGATTTTCTTCAATCAAACATAAATGAAAGTTCTGTCACAATCCATCTAAAGAATACAAGTTTCATGGATGAATATCTACGTCAAGTGTTGTTTCAAGTGTCGCTATTCGCAAATTTGTTTGCCTGATTTCAGTAACACACACAGTTCATAATTTAAGCTCAAAATATTAAAATAAAAACTTGTATAACTAACTGATGATTCGAGCGTCTAATATCGTCGTTATTGGACAGTGATTTTTTTAAGCGATTGCAAACTAATTTGCGTTTCACCTGACGGTAAGCGATCACTGCCATCCATAGACATTTGCTATACTAGGGGCATCACAGATGCGTTGTCAGCTTTTGAGGAAGGAGTACGGTCGTTTCATGAAGATTTGTAGGTTATATTGGTCCGGAAACGTCGCCGCTAAAGATCATTCCAAAGAACGTACGTACATGGAAAAACTGCCGCAAAAACCGCAGACGACCTCGAACTATTAATATAACTAATTAGTGTTACTAGTTAAAGGTGGTAAAGCCACTCAGAAGCTATTACTCGTTTCAGCATGATTGGGTCGGTTTACCCGGGGTAGTACCACCTGACCCATAGAAAACAGACGTGAAGTAAGTGCTTGCATTGTTGCGTTTCGTTCGGTCAGTGAGAGCGCCGGAGGACCACCTACCCTCCTCTCCCCTCTCCCTTCGCCATTTCCCCAAACACAGGCTGGCAATGCACTTGCGACTCCCCTGGTGTTGCTAGTGTCTATGGACGACGGTGATCATTTAATATCAAGTAAGCCGCCTGTTCATTTGTTCCTATAAATTAAAAAAAAATACAAATAATTATTAAACCACTCTACGACCACAATTTTATGTAATTATTTTAGTATAATTATTTACATATTACGCGTAAATGAATTAATACCATACGTTTCGGATCACTGTCGAGTTCCACTGAACTCAATAACGAATACCAAACGATACCAGGCACACATAAACACTCACGAGCTATATTTAAACGACCCGACCTAATGCATTAGCCTATATGTGACACATCACAGCGTATACACTATAGGATAAATTATTACCGTTAAACTATAAACAAACTGCTAAGTAACTAGATGTTTGTAACGGGAAAAACATAAATACAATGACATTATCCTTATCCTGTTCTCTGTGAAAACCTACTTTAATATAAATACTTTTGGAATATTATATACATCGAATAAAGAAAACGTTAGTTACTCTAAGAATAGAACGAAAAAGGTTCCTATTTATCGCGATTGTTTATATGGAAGGAAAATTTATTACATTTTTTCGATATTTTCTTTCTTCCATTGTTAGAAATCTAATCTTATCTACACAAAATAAATACAGTGTCTGTTTGTAATGTCATAATAAAAGCTTTTTACTAAATTGATATCAAATCTTACTGTATATACCACTACATATAATCTTCTTGCATCGTATACTAGCAATCCCGGCGAACGTTGTCCCGCTTTGATAGTAGAACCTTATTCGTGAACCTTCCTCATCAATCACTTTATCTACTGATGAAAACCGCATGGAAATTAGTTCAACAGTTTTTGAGTTTATCGCGAACAGACAGACAGACGTGGCAAAGAGCTTTGTATTATAATATGTAGTGGTCATATCTTATTATATCTTTCTATTACGGTACTTTAACATAAAAACATTTATTAATCGTTCTGATTAATCTCCGAAATGGTTCGACCGATTTTGAAGGGACTTACGTTAACGGATAGCTGTTAGTATAACGAGTCACTTAGCCATATATTTCAGAATAAAGAAAGGATTCTAAATACAATAAAGCAGAAGTGTCCAGAAACGCACGCGTTCCACTGAACAAAAATGTTTCACTAAATTTGAAACGGACGAAATCGTGACTAACAATTATCTATATACTTTCTCTGTACGTTAAATATTTTTGAAAATTATAATCAGAGTAGACTTTGTTATCGATAGAGAAGCTAAAAATGATCCTTTTACAATTTTTTTCTGTCTGTGTGTCCCTGTGAACACGCATCACTCTGAAAGTACTAGACCAGTTTTGACGAAACTGGACACAGTGATATCTAATATTATAACGTTACATCTAGGATACTTTTTGACTCATAAATCGTAAGGGATTCTCCAGGATAACAGACGAAAGTCAACAATTTTTAGTTAATGAAATTCTTAATGAACTTTGATAAATTATCTTTGCTCTATGTACTACAAACAGATTAGCTAATTAAAGCTACATTTATTCTCCTTAGTTTTCTTTTTTAAATTAGCGCAATGTATGTAGATTAGTTTTTATTTTAATTGCGCCCGTTAGGTGATGCTGAAAACGGATTCTAGACTTTTTTTAAAATATTTCTCACATACTTACTGGGTATATGTTTGAGTGAGTCCCTTAATAGTTTGGATTCACATTTGAAAACGGTAGGATTCGCTGCAATCAGGCTCTAAATTATTAAAATTTTTTCGCATTTAAAAATACTATTGCAACTGATGATAACTGATTTGATGTAGACGAAGTTGCACAGGTACACATAGGTTACAGATAGTTATATATAACATTTCGAACGTTAAACAAATAAACTCCACAAATAATCGCTTTCAATATAGTGTAACCTATAAAATTAAGGCATAATACACAAATATTATTAATTACATACATACTTGTCAACTTGCTCATTAAGATTTCCACCGGCAACAACTCTGTAATAAATCCTATTTATAACCTCCTATTTAACACCCTTGTGTAATGAACTTACCAACATCGTTTCATATTGAATACCTACGTTATATGAAGCACGCTATACAACATTTCATACTTCCATCTCTACCGGTTTATGCTATGCGTTGCCTATAATTTTCTTTTTTTCCTTAATTTTATTGCCTTTAAACAAAGCTATTCGGAATTAGCAATATACTGGGAGAAAGGGGTGGTCCCAATTTGATACCGAGTCACTTCTCTTTTCCTTTACGCGTTCCATGAGCATTATATAATTAGGTCACAAAGATTAGTCAGTCGTGATTTAGGTGCAAATTATAAGAGTCGTGGCAATTTAGAAGTCCGTTAAATGCCTTGAGATTATGATCACATGCTTTACAAAATCGTCAAACGAATTAATAACAGACTCCTTCTCCATCTAGTCCGTTTGCCTATCAAGTCTTAAGAGTATTTTTATGTAAATATATATAATTAATATATATCAATAAACATATATCTCACTACCTTTTGTTCGCAGCTTTGCTCACGTATACATAGTTTAACCTATCCCATGGGAACAGTACTAAAAAGAAACTCTATACCCTTTTCTGTACGTCTAACTGTGTGTACGCAAAACTTCATAATATACGGTTGACTAGTGAAGATGAGAAAGCGTTAAAAACTAACAAACACACTTTCGCATTTATAATATTAGTTACAATAGTAGTACTCAACTAAACGGTGTCAAAATCAAAACAATTTCATACAATATAATACTCAATAAGTAATTTAATATCTCTAAATATAATAAGAATGTAAATTTAACGTGTTAGTACTTTTAAGATTTATGTGAAAAAAAAATGTTACAGATGTCTTGGAGTAATCTATACTAATATTATAAAGAGATAAAGTTTGTGACGTTGTGATGTTGTGACGTTGTAGGGGGTAATCTCAGGAACTACTGGTCCGATTTGAATAATTCTTTCAGTTTTATATAGCTCCTTCATCAAGAATGGTTATAGGCTATATATCATCACGCTAAGACCAATAGGAGCGGAGCACAGATGAAAAATGTTTCAAAATCGGGATGCTTTTTCCTTTTGAGAAATGCTGCGTCTTAGTGTTAATGTATCTATTTCACGCGAACGAAGTCGCGGGCAGAGGCTAGTAGTAAGTAATAAGATACATTTCAATCATTTTTAGACATGTCTGTCTGTTCTTCTGTTTGAATACGAATACTGCTAAAGTACTGTGTTCATAAACCTCATAAAGCATATCCTCGAGTAACATCTACTCTTGGTGTCATTACAATCGATTCACTCTATCAAAAGTTATTGTAATTTTAATGAACCACGCGACTAAGTACGAGAGAAAGGTTAGAGAGAAAGATTAGTAAACGGTCTAATATATTCAGATGACTTTATTAGTCTCTATTTTTATATTACATTCCACGCGGACAAAGTCGCAAGCACTGCCATCTTTAATATACATACATATACCACAGTATCACGCGAACAACCCACACTCATTATAAACGAAGCGAATTAATTTTTTATTATCGTTTCAGACAATTGACCTCTATATTGTTGATTTATTTCACGCCTCACACGAGTCAGACGCAAACGCAGGAGCGCACAGAAACGCACGGAGCAAACGCTCCGGGTAATCTCCGAAACGGCTGAACCGATTTTAACGGGAATTTCACTCACTGATAGCTGAGTTATAGGGAGTGATATATATTATTTTATTTAAGACTAGCTATTAATCGCGACTTCGGCGACAGTGGGATCTCCGAAACGATTAGGCAGATTATCACTGAAATATCAATGGCCGATAACTAACCTTATAAGGAATAACTTAAGTTATTTTATAATAGATAGAACTTACTACAAAAAATGTACTCCAGAAAATACACCAAGTGTCCTTGATCACAGATGGTTCTATATTTCATTGTCACATTTCCTATGTGATTATGAGTTCTACTATGTATCTTCGAAGTCCAAGTCTTAATAATTATTAGATTAAAACTAAGGCCGCTTTAATCTACTTACTTTACAACAAAAGAAGAACTTTCCAAATCAGTTTATAAATGTCGAAATACCGTGTTAACAAACATTTAACAAAAGTACACCAGAATTATGAAACTCCTATTCTCATCTCTTAGTCAATTAAGAAAAAAACTAAATAACGCGAAAGTTGTAGCTTCTTTTACGTTATAAGTACTCTGAAGTGGTACTACTGTGATCATAAATAATGTAGAACTCTTCAGTTTAGGTAAACGTAATGTGGTACTACTCTACAAAGCGAAAAGGGACCTTGCGAAGGATCGAATGATCACTGAGACGTAATGACCAAGTAGGGTAAACCAATAATTGGGAGCAAAACAATTCTATAGCCGATCATAGAACTTCTGTAGGGACTAGTGTTCAAGTGGTGGAAATTCGACTATAATAAAATGATTTTTCTTCAAGTATAATACGTAATTACTACATATCTATACTAATATTACAAAAAGGTAAAGTTTGTGAGTTTGTGATGTTGTAGGGGGTAATCTCAGGAACTACTTGGTCCGATTTGAAAAGATATTTCAATGTTATATAGTTCATTTATCGAGGGTGGTTATAGGCTATAATATATCATCACACTACGACCAATAGGAATGCAGTACCAATAGAGAATGTTTAAAAATCGGGTCTTTTTTCTTCGTGAGAGTTTCCGCTGTGTGTTAGCGGAAGGCCAAAGTATCTATTCCACGCGAAGGAAGTCGCGGGTAGAGACTAGTTATAAAATAAAGTCCTCTGCCATGCCTGTCTACCCGTTCACGATAAACTCAGAAACGACTGCATTGATTTTTATGCTGTTTTCACTACTGAATAAAATGATTATCGAGGAAGATCTAGGTATATAATTAGTCTAGATTCTTTTATTATCAGGGCGGGATAACGTCCGCCGGGCTCGCTAATAAGTAATACCATAATAATATACAAATATTATTATCAGTATTTCTTTTTCTAAATGTTACAAACTATATTGAGTATTATACAAACATTGTACATTGTAGACGTTAGGAACGTGGAGTATCACAAACCGAAACTAACAAATAACTTTGACTCATCGATGGTATGAAACAAAAATTTTTTATATTTATAACACTAAAACTCATCAATAGATACTAAAAAAATTAAAATCGTTCGACACGCAAATAAGAAAAAGGTTTTTTTTATGTCATAGCAGGCAAACGAACAGGTGGGTCACCTGATGTTAAGTAATCACGACCGTCCATACACTTGCAACACCAGAGGAGTTGCCAGTGTGTTGGGGAGGGGGATTGAGAAGAAGGTGTAGGGGCGGGGAGAGGGAGGAGGGGGAGATGGTCTTCCGGCGCTCTTACTGACCGAACGAAACGCAACAATGCAAGCACTGCTACTTCACGTCGGTTTTCTGTGTGTCGGGTGGTAGTACCCCGGGCGAGCCGACCCATTCATGCTGAAACCAGTAATAGTGTCAGCGTGGCTCTACCACCTATTAAACTTTACTATTTTATGATCGTCTATTTTCATATAGATAATGGATAATTATTACATCACATATAAGGAATACAAAGTGATTATTTTTATAGAATCACTCCTAATTCAAAACATAAATTAACTATACAGGTTAAAACCAGTAGAGAAAAACCAAAGAAAATATTAATTATTTGTATAAAAGGCCTGGAATTGACATTCAATATGGGATAATGAAACAGCAAAACACGATGTGACGGCACTAATTAGTTGTGTCAAACGTAAGAAGACGAGGACAGTAACAACCTTGTGACAGCAGGAACCACCAAATATATACATATATACCATAACAGTAAATTAATAATAAATTATAAAAATCTTCAAAAAACATTGCCATATGTGAGCAATGTATAATGTATCAATTACTGGACTTTGTTACATTTATCTGTGGTTAAAATTGTATGTACATACTTTAAATACATCAAGGAAAATACATGATATGTAAATAAAATTCCACAGAGTACATTTGCTAATGATGTAATATTTTCCGCGACACAAAAGGATACAAAACGTTATTAATTGCTGAAAACAAACAAATACCCATTATAATTACGTGTCTCATCCGGTCCTTGTTATTCTAATGAGACGGAGGTCGGCACGTAATTTTATTCATCCCCCAAGTCCCAATTTACATTCGCGAATAATATTTACAGACGGAAACATCAAGTCTTATACGTCAAATAAAATATTAAATTTACAAAATACAAGAGGGCGTACTGCGCTCAATTTGACTCCAATCATTTCGACATCGGTTCGGTTGTTTAATGAAGGATAACAGCCTTTGACTTGTGATAGTTATCTCTGTTCGGGAACCTTTAGCTTTTGGGCTTGTTTTTTGGTATATATACATTAATAAAGAATGTCGAGTCAGATGTCCTTTTGGATGTTTTGGCAATCATGTTTTGAATAAATTAATAATTTATAACTTGTAATCGTAATTAAAAGAATAGAAATAATAATAAATACTGCAATGGAACAAACTGGAAACAAACCAATGCGCAAAACTTTATACAATTCACTAGACACTAAATGAAAACACTATATTTTATATACACGTATAAAAGTACACTAAAACACATGATCAATATTCGGGAAACATGCACTTATCCCGATCACTGAAAGCATCGGCAAACGTTCGTCATACGAAACCAACCGCGACGGCTATCAACATCGAATGTTCCCGAACGGGGGGATGGCGACAACGCGGGTGGCGTAGCCGGCGAGCGGCGTGGCACTGCGGGTACCGGCCGGCCGCGTGCTGGCCCATCGAACTCGACACCCATAAGGCCTAACTACGTACACGTACATCACATACACGCCCTTAACCCGATCCGCACAGAGAACATTCTCGTACGGAGGCAAACGAGAACGCCAATCGATGCTCCTGAAACAGGACAACAGATCTTTCCGCCTCCGCAGCGGAGACCGAAGTGACCGTGGCGAAAATTCGCAAAAATTTCATATTCGCTATTACGAAATAAATGTTATTTATTTTAATAAAGCGCCAGTCAAAAAGTGCAAGACCCACGTCTCAAATTTCATTAGACGTTGGCATAAAATACGAACACTATATCGGATCAAATTCAATAAACACGCAATAATGCTTGAAAATATTGCAAGGTTCTTGTAATAATTTCGCTTTTTAATTCGCCACTCTCAAAACGTAACATTTTGTGTTTTAATACATTGTAACGTGTTTAATGTATGCAGTAATTTTAATATGCCCAAACACTGTTTGAAGCACCATTTTTTTGTATAGTATGACGGGAAAGTGACAGCACTGTAACTGACGGTAGTATAGCATAATTCAAAACAATGGCGAGTGTAGAGAGATTGGTGATCTAGTTCAGGTTGTCGTTGTCTTGCTGGCCAACGGAGATACCTCTTCATGTTTCGCTACAAGGATCGATATCATAGGAGTGCAAAAATATACTTATACAAAGGTAATTGTTGCAAAGCTACATGATACAATCACGGTTTACGTTGCCAATGTTTGTTTTTAATCCAAGACGGAGGCTACGGTAATATGGCTCCGAAATCGGACATAATTTCTTTTACAAAAACGTTGAAAAAAGTATCGAGCATGGTTACAAAATTTTTAAACATTTAATCATTTAGCATATAAAAAGAACCTAACCTGTCTGTATTTTAGATTATTGTGAAAAAAAATGTTGCAGGTGTCTTCGGATAAGTAATAAATACATTTCAATCACTTTTTAGGAATATCTGTCTGTTTGTTTAAACGCTTTTTTCTCGAACTAGCCTAGCAAGGCCTTAACAGCTTCACCAGACTACAAAATTATTTGATCACGCATCATTGCTAAAGTACTGCGTTTACAAAAAATCATAAAGCATAGCCTGGAGTAACATTTAGTCTTGGTCTCATAAAAATCGATTCACTCTATCAAAAGTTATTGCAATTTTAGTAACGATGCGACTTAGTACGAGAGAAAAATAGATTAGTAAATGGACTGAACATTAGGTTCCACGCGAAAGAAATCGCGGGCACTGCTAGTATTTCGTATAAAGAGATGAAACTTATTTTTAAATAAACTTAATTATTACTCGTTCTATTACTTTGGCACTATAATGTTTACGTTATAACATACTGATAAACTAGCTTTTTATCCACACTTGGAAAATATAATTAACCTAGCCATGGTACTTAATATTTAATACCCACATTGCATGTCGTTAAACTGAATAGCGCAGTGAGCAAATATGATAAGCAAATGTAATGCATACTATTTTGAAACCAGTTGGGAATCGACCATCTGCTGGGTTGAAACTCGACGAGAACCGATGAATCGGTTCATCATACCCAACACCCACCTAGTGAGCCCACATCGTCCCAATATTCTGAACCTGTTTAAAATGCTAAATTACGATTTATAAACAAAAATATGAACGGATATTATTATAATAATTCGCGAAAATGTTAAACCGTACAGAGTACGTAAAATAAAAGGATATCCCAAATATAGTTACAGTACTAATTCTTAAAAGAAATAGTGTTACTAACTTTCGAATATTTTTCATTATATGTAATCACACTTAATTGATCTTCTTTTTGAATTTTGAACTTAGATTTTTTTAACTAGATTTTTCTAATAAAATAATCTATAGTGCATACGATCTTTTTTTCTCACGAACTCACTACGCTATTGACCTAGCAATGTCTTAACAGCTTTACCGGACTACAAGTAATATTTGAACGGGAATTTTAGGGGCAAATAACTAATTAGCTGTTTGCATAGAATCTAAATAAACTATCCGAATAAGTATAATTTGATTTATCAAAAAAATGTATTACATTCACCGTCACTACATATTACAAAACAAAGTCCTCTGTCTTTTTTTTCTCGAAATGACTACGCTATTGACCCAGCAAGGTCTTAATAGCTTCACCGGACTACAAGTCGTCTGCCATATTTATCTATCTGTCTGTTTGCGAGAAACTCGAAAACTACTGAACAGATTTTCATGTGGTTTTCACCAGTAAATAAAGTGATTCCCGATGAAGCTTTAGCTTAATTTATCAAAGTTTTCTTTCAATATCGGGACGAGATGTCCGAGCTGGCTCGCTAACATTTAAAAAAGGGAAGTGGTAGAACATTGCAACCAAGAGCTATTTCCAATTACTGGTATACAAAATAAAATGTATAATCGAATAAATGTGTGTGCTATTAGAAATCGATGATCAAATACAAAGTTATATTAATGAGAAAAAAAAATGTAGTCGACATGAATACAGCAAAGCTGCGTTCCTCGATGCCGGCGGATCGAAACGAACCTATCCTGTTACCTTATAGAACATGATAGTGCTTGTATTGGTGTGCCGTAGTGAATGTTTTGTAGAAATTTACATTTTACAATATAAACAGCAATAAAGCGGATAGACATCGGTGCCGATGCGAGAGTATCAATACATATGTAAATTAGACAACAGAAATGTTTATTAAAATTAAAGGTTCTAAAAATTCTTTTTTTTATATCATAGCAGGCAAACGAACAAGTGGGTAAAGGAACACCTGATGCTAAGTGACCATCATCGTCCACAGACACCAACAACACCAGAGGAGTCGCAAGTGCCTTGCCAGCCTGTGTTGATGGGAAAGGGGGGAGGTGGGCCTCCGGCACTCTCCTTGACCGAACAAAACGCAACGCTGCAAGCACTATTACTTCACGTCGGTTTTCTGTGAGAGGGTGGTACTACCCCGGGTGAGTCGACCCATTCACGCTAAAACCATTTCTTGCATTGTTGCGTTTCGTTCGGTCAGTGAGAGAGCCGGAGATACACCTACCCTCCCCTTCCCCTTCCCCTTTCCCTTCCTACCCCTCCTCCCAAATACAGGTTGACAACGCACTTGCAACTCCCCTGGTGTTACAAGTATCTATGGACGGTGGTGATCACTTAACATTAGGTGACCCATGTTAGGTTCGTTTGCCTCCTATGAAATAAAAAAAAAAACAAAAAAAAGCCAGTTATAGCATCAGCGTGGCTCTACCACCTATACTGATATACTGATTAGTCATTACTTTTTAGAATTATGTAACCAATGAAGCCGTCCCCATTCGCTAGGACCAAAATTGTGTCGTTACATTTCGAAATAAGTTAAATCCAATGTTAGGCGTCCCTATTAATTTACGTAATTTTTCAATATTTTCAAACTTTGTACGATTAAAACATGATCATAAAAAAAAATCTAAAAACCTTATGAATGGTAAATTTTAAACTTCGTTCTCGGTGTATAACAACCGAAAATTGAAAGAAAAAAATTGAGCCGTCGCGGAACACCTGGCAGATGTGAAACATCAAAAATTGTTTTGTATAAGTTATATGCATAAAAGAATAGATTACGACAGGAATCAGCTATGGCATAATAAAAAGATAAAGCATCACAAAATTATGCCATACAATAATGACTGTTTATTTACTTTACTAAATACAAAAATTCAACTGGGCGCAGGCGCGGCGTGTGTAGCGGCGTTAGTTCGTCGGCATGTATCGCGTAACACTAGAACAAGGAATGGCCTATAAAACAATTTCAGTCTTAGGATTACACATATAGGGTTGTAAATGTTTTTGAGTATTTCATTAGTAGTGCAAAGTTCGTGTTTTGCTTTGCCACGCTAACAATCAGGTTTACCCTCCGCCTATAGATGTTTCAAATCAAAATTAAAAATGGATTTAGGTCATTTTGAAATTAACGATTCAATTGTATTTAGAACTTCTAGTCCGCTAAGACTTAGTCCTATTCTTTAAATATAAACGGATCTCGTAGGGTGGATAACTCTTCTCGTTTTATGAGAGAGCAAAGCATAGTACAATTTGTACAATGCAAAAATCTGTAAACATCGTTAAATTTTTATAAAGTATATTTATAAACCGATTAGTTACGTAAAGTTTTGCATTAATCACGATTTTGATTATAAAAAAGTATATAAAAATACATCTCATAAGAACACGAAATAACGTTTTGAGATGTTGACCAGAAAAATACCATAATTTCTTAGTCATTTAAAATATATTTATTACCAACAAAAAGCGACATATTGTATGCGGTAATTCATTAAACGCCGCGCATACATATATTTATTTACAGTTAAATTAAATTCCACGAACAACATTAACCGCAATTGCAAATTATGAGGCGGAATTTAAAACGGTGTCATCCGGGATTCGCACAAAAGCTTTGAGCTCGTCAAACTGTTCATCTGAACAGTGATAGCGTTCCGCACCGCGCACTTTGGAACCGTGGGAAATGCTAGACAATACTACCAATATAATCCTACTTACCCATTTATTCTATTGTGCACTTTAAACTGTAGTAATTATGAATGCGTTTAAAAATATAAGTCGAATATTTTTTTAATTAACTGATTGTTAGACTTATCTCTACTCTTATAAATACGAACGTGACTTCGTTTGTAATGTTTTTACGCTTTAACAACTCAACTATCCATCATTAAATTTTGCAAACGTGTCAGGGATATACAAAAGAACATAGATAGATCAAATCTATATTAAAACGAGCGAAACCACGAGTATAATCTAGTAGGAAATAAAGTTAAAAGTATCTATAGTTTGGCCTGACTAGTCAACAGAATTGCCTATACACACGTGCACGCTTACATGCTGTTTTTCTTTTTCAGAGAAATAAACGAGAAAAAGTTCTACCCTTATTTTTCCTCATCCTATTCTATCCTATATAGTTTACAGGATTTTTTCCGACACAAAATACATATAGGAGTTGTTTTGCACAAAACACGCGACAGCACAAGCCGAGGTGTGCCGTGTACCCTTGAGTTGGTCGCCCAAACATCCTAAATCGGCTGAGTGCCGTCAGCGCTCGCCTCAATAGTTCGGTGAAGCTATAAAGAGCGTTCCAGGTCAACAGCGTTTTCATTTCAAAAAAAAAAATCCACAGAATTGCTGTAAATTCTTTAAAATACTTTTACTGACAGATAGAGAACTTAGAAATCGAGGACGCTAATATACATTAGCATTTACTAACATTTTAACGAAATAACCCTAAATCTACCAATATATCTCTATGTTAACATATCCTTCACTAATGTTATTTCCATTACATTTCAAAATCAGCTAAATTCAATGTTAATAGTTATGTATAGTCCCCGCCAAACTTTTTGGCCGCTCTGAACATAGCCATAAGTACGGACTTGCGCATAATATCATTAAGAATTTAATACAAAACAAAGTAAAATTAGTATTATAGGAATCTAAATTGGCATTTATTTATCCTGAAGTTGTCTCGATGTTATACGTATAATAAAATACCTATTATTATGTACATTTATCTACGCAGCTTTACTAAGGGCGGTCATAAAGTTTGACGCGGACTATATCATTTTTTTTTTTAAGATATTTTGTACACCGAGAACGAAGTTCAAATTTTACCTTTCATATGGTTTTAATTTTAATTTTTATGTTCTTCATATTTCTCAAAATTAGATCTTGAAAGATAGCATAGTAGGTTAGGAACGATTAAAATTAGATTTACTTTATTTTGAAATGTAGCGTCTCAAATACGAAAGTGTCTTTCTTACGCGTTTTCGCATTACTTACTCAATTATCATGAAATGCTGTATAAACGTTATCAGGGACACAGAAAATGACATGCGGTACTTTTCACTTTAAAAAAAGTAACGTTTCCGAGAGAGGCATTAAAGGGAATGAAGCAGCGAGCAAAAGATAGACGTAGACAGCTTTGCGAGATACTCTAATATAGAGAATTATTTTATCTGGTAAGAAGAAATATATGTAATCACTAACGGAAATTCACTACTTCAACTGTGTCTTAGATGTCACGCTATTGTTTAGTCTACCAGAACCACTTCATTTCATAAACAGAAAGTACAATAGCAGTACACGGAGTCGACGTCTATTAACTTGAAGTGATGTCAGAATACATACACATTTCATACAAACAGCAGCAATGATTATACTTATCTAGTCCGGTGAAGCTGTTAAGACCTTGCTAGGTCAATAACGTTGTCAGTTCAAAAAAAAATATATACTTACCAAATTTTAATATTCTAAATTGGAAAAATACAGGGTGCTCCAGAAGTCAACGTCACGCAGAACGTGGAACGTGGAATCATAATACATAGTTATCACAAAAAAAAGAAGAAAAAATCTAAGTAACGTATTTTAAAAATGCATTTTTTTTTCAGTATGTTCAGTTAAAACTGGGCTAAGTGTTAATTTTGAATTTTTCATATGGGAAAAAGTGACATCTACTTCCAATCTCAAGTAGTTTTATGCTGGAGTTTAAAAAAAGCAGTATTCGGGATCACCCTATCTATGGACATTCATAATACAGGAAATGTCCTATTGTAATGTTACGGCTATTGTGTTATTTATGTTATCAATATTAATAATGTACTTCTGACTGTATATGTCATTTGACGACCAAAATTTATAATACATATTTATTAGAAGTTATAGGCACTTTTCATCCAGCAAAAAATGTACTGTTTCTAAGGCATAGATCAACGCCATATTAAAGCGAGCGAAACCGCGTGCAAAAGCTAATCATCTCTATATATAACAACAGATTTTAGTATACTCGAGGACGATGAAATTCAATATCGGTTGACCGATCAATCACCTTACACCTAAGTGTCTTTTATGGGTTTATTATGCTTTTTAAGATACTATAACTCGAAACCAGGTGGCTACATTATACTGTTATTAATTTTTATATTACAATTTAATGTGGGCAAAGTCGAGGCGAGTTGCTACTCAGATTATTAAAAAAAATTGTTAAAAATGTTAACATGTAAATTGTCTGGTATTATTAGCTAATATACAAAGAATTAAATAACTTCGAATTATTTAAAGCGGTTAACATGATAAGAGGTTTGTTTACAAGAAGCAAGCGGAATTTACAAAGGCCATAATGAATTCACATAAACGTGGTAATGTCATACAATTATTTACGACGCGGGAGTTCTGTGGTACGAACAATGACTAACAAGAGGCACATTTAATAAACCGTTGAACTATTTAATTACGAATAAACATAATTTTATAATCAGACGACAAAACGTAATAATTTATAGCTATATAATTTTGTAATACTATTTTCTTTTTACTCTCTAGGTCTATTGGGCTGGGCACACAGCTCGAAGGACTGATGGAAAATGGGGGCAAAAAGATCTAGAATAGCAACCACGTAACGAAAAGGGCAACGAGGGTTGGCCACCCCGCCAGAAAGACAGATGACAATAGCTGCTTTTATTCAACACACTCTTTCAAGTGCGATTGGAATATGCGGGATTGAATACGGGAAAGCGTGTACGCGATTTCATGAGTGATTGTTATTGTCTACACGTGCACTCTTTCCCACGCGAAAGCATTTTCATGCGGTAAAGAGCGTGTCGTGTAAAGGCAGCTATAGTAGAGAGGTTGCGGAGAGTCGTTGGTTACAGGCTGTACAGTGCCGCACGCTATGAAGTAAGTTTCGTGAGACCTAGGTCCAGCTGTAGATGTATGTAAGATGCGATGATGATAATGAGATGCTAAAGCCACAGATTGAAACATTGTTAATTAATCAACCACATAGACATAGATAATTACAAGCCAAAAGCTAAGCTATTTTTACAATTATTAAAATTCACCTGTGGCGTCTTAAACGAAACGTGATTACCATAGGGCAGTCAGTGTTAACTAAACAACTATCTTATTTATATTTTTCACAAAAGCAAAATGATTAAAACGCTCTACATTCTTTTCGCTATAAACGTATACATAATTATAAACACTCGTCAAATGCTTATGAATGTAGAAAATCTTCACACGGAATGTTTCAAGAGTCAAGTTATTCACGCGCGTGCTCAAGTGTTCGCGGTTCTTTTGTAGGTTAGTCGAACGGACCCTAATTACAAAGAACTAGAAGATCTCGGTACTCAACCTAGAGATTCTCTAGATTGTAGCAAAAAGGTGAAATTATTTTATCTATATAAATAAGCGTATGTATAAAATAATTTGTCATTGTGTGTCACGCAAAAACTAGCAGATAGATTTCGATCAAACTTACTTAATTTGACTTCATAAACACTTAGTATTATTTATCTAAAAATAATACACGATATCTTTATTTAATAAAAAGTTATTAAAGTTTAAATAAATAACTACGTTTTTTATAAGGATTACGAATGCAGCGATATCTATTTTCTTTGTCATTTAATGAACAACGCAAACGGAGGAGCAGGCACAGTATACAATCTCTCATATTTATATTGTGGTGCAGGTATCAGCTTGTTTAAAAATATGACTGTAATATTATAAAATTTTGTTTGATTGAAGAAGTCGTTACTTTGCGGAAATCCATCATTGAATACTAAGGTGGATACTACTTTGCACTTCCGCCTGGAATTGATTGACCACTACTACGTCTAACTACAACAAAAAGAAAATCAATTAATTCTCTCGCCCGCTCGCAACGGAACAGTCAGCATCGATCTGGATGCTCCGTGACAGAGCGAAACACGTGTAATCGATTGTCGAGGTTACACGTCAATCTACAACATATTTTAATTAATTTATTGATAATTATTATATTTATATTAGTCATACAAAATATAATTAATATATACGAAATATATGTTTATTAATTAATTGATTTTCTTTTTGTTGTAGTTAGACGTAATAGTAGTGATCAATCAATTCCAGGAGGAAGTGCGAAGTAGCATCCACCTTAGTATTCTATAAAATTTTGCTCTCTAAAGCTGTTTTACATTTCTAGTGATTTTAATGTTAGACTCTTTATATTGTCTATACAATAATAATGAAGTAAATCTTGAACAAACATTGATCATATTTTATTTTTAATTGGTTACATAATTAGAATCTCTTTAAAATAAAAAGTAATTATAAAGAATATACATAAGTATAGTTCAGGCGAAAATGGTCAATGTGGCCTATAGATATGTACAATCATGCTCAGTAGAACCACAGTCCTAAATAGGTTATTTCTAACACCTTTTGTACCAGTACTTTGCTAGGCACACTCTTCATACTGCCGCGTGAGAACTACTGGTTTATACAAAAAATAGCTGTGACGGGTGTAAACACGCTACGAAAGTTTATACAGGATCTTTAATAGAAACTCTACAGATAAATCTCAACTAAACATTAAGTTTTACACTCTATTCGAAAATTGATTGCGACGAATTTATAAATATTTTCAGATAGCATACATATAAGAGTTGTTGAGGTATATATGCTTGGTACACATATGTTTGACCAACTCATATATGTATGAATAGTTAGATTAGGTTAGCTCAGATAGGTCGCGAATCCCATGTATCAGGCAACAGCCCAAGCTGAGATGTGTCGTGCACCCTTGAGCTAGTTGTCGAATAAAATCGGCTGAGTGCCTTAAGCGCTCGCCTTAGTAGTCCGGTAAAGCTGTTAAGACATCGCTAGGTCAATAGCGTAGTCAGTTCGAAGAAAAAAAAATGTTCAGATAGCAGTACTCTGCTCGCGGTATTTTGTTCTAGTGGGAAGCTCAGTTCTAAGGAGTCGTAACCTATTATAATCCTAAGGACGCCGGTCATTTTAAGGTTGGCTACAGATAGCCATATGCTGTAAAGAAAATTTAACATCAGTTGAACTGCATACCTCTTTGCTAATTCATAATATTAAAACATAATTATAAATTTGTTAAACTTTTAAAATCAAAAGCACTCACCAAACTGAATAACTCGTTTTTTCAATATAACGTTACCTGTAAATAAATAAAAGAAAGAGAAATAATAATTATTCAAGAAACAGCCGAACTTTCTGGCAATTTGACGGTCACTTAAATCGGAAATACCTAATAAATTTAAGCGTATAAAACATACAATTAGCAGTATCTTTACAATTTATGAAAAAGAAAATAAATTAATTACTAACCTAAGATTTTATTAAGCCAAACTTTTGTGGTATATTTACGGAAAAAAAAATTGAAAAAAAAAAAAGAGAATATTTATCATGTATCCCAAAATCATATGATGCGAAATTTACCTTCACTGAAATAGCAAAAAGCGTTAGTAACCAAGTGACAAAAAACAATACAAAAGTACTCCCAAAACTGTTTTCAAGTTTTCGTTATAATTATTCGGGTTGTATAAATTCACATGAACTATGTATATACCTAATTCAAATCCTTTCTATGCCATATGATTATCCGATTATCCTAAAATATCGCAAAACTTGCTCATTTTAACAAAAAAAAAATTTTTATGAAATGTAAACAACGCGACACAGTTTTGCCTGCCGTACGCCGGGCCGATGACCCAATTTACCGCGCGTTCCACTTGTCAAATCGCTCTAGACGTTTACGGAAATGAGTACCGTCCGGTAGCATTCCACAACAGAAATGGACTAACATTCAGTGACACGCAATAATTACTACGAGAGCCCGTTCTGCGAAATCGGGTACAATCTATGGAGCAAAACTACTTTTCAGATACTACGACGCGAGCCACCAACTAAACCAAAATATTTTTAAGACAGCTAGCGTATTTCGAATCAGGCTCTGTATAGCTGAGGGTTTTACAAACATACAATGTATACTCTAACTTAAATCAAATATTAGTGAATCAAACAAAATATAATAAGTAATCGAAAATTTTATTATCATTAATAATAATAATAGGATTTTACACATGGTCATTAACCTCAAAGTAAACGTAACATATAAATACTAGCTTCTGCCCACGACTTCATCCGCGTGGAATAGTTACCTTGGACTAACGATATAAAAAAACTATTTGAAAACATTATTCATTGGTGTTCCGCTCCTGTTGCTCTTAGCATGATGATATATAAAGCTAATGCCTTCCTCGATAAATGAGCTATCTAACACTGAAAGAATATTTCAAATCGGACTAGTGGTTCCTGAGATTAGCGCATTCAAGCAAACAAACACGTCAGCTTTATAATATTAGTATAGATAATATGTATGTGTATATTTAACAGGCAAAGAGAGCTAACAATTATGCTCATCACTTAAAAATCAATTTTGTCAGGGAATCAAATCTCCAATTATTGGCTCGACCTATCTGTCATTGACAAAAACAAAATTTAGAAAATTTCAAGGTGTAACATGTTAGTCTTGCCCTTAAAGTTCTTTACAGACTCGATTGTACAAAATACAATTCATCTCACCTGGTGATTACTCTGGATATGATAAAAATAAAAGTAATGATATCAAGCAAAACAGGAATATGAAATATTGCCCTTAACAAAACTATTCCATCATACTAGAAAGGACTAACACCATCTATCAAATAATATTGAAAATATTCTTCCTCTTCCTATCTGTCATTGGAAAAACAATTCTTCATAATTTAGAAAAGTGTTCAAGGTCTAAAATGTTATGACTTCCCTTAAAGTTCTTCACAGACTCAATCATACAAAATACAATTCATTTCACATGGTGATTACTCTGTGATAAAGATAATTTAAAAAATTATATATATGTATATATATATATTATGTATCATATATATGAGGCAAACGAACATGCGGGTCACCTGTTGTTAAGTGATCACCGCCGTCCATTAGCAACCCCGGAGGAGTCGCAAGTGCGTTGCCAGCCTGTGTTTGGGGGAATGGAGAGAAAGGAAAGGAGGAAGGGAGAGGAGAGGGGAGGGGAGGGGAGGGAGATGGGTCTCCGGCGCTTTCACAGACCGAACGAAACGCAACAATGCAAGCACTGTTACTTCACGTCGGTTTCTGTGAGAGGGTGGTTCTACCTCGAACGAGCCAACCCATTCATGCTGAAACCAATAATAGCTTCAGCATGGCTCTACCACCTACTTAGTACTACACCTACTATAACAAGCAATACACAAAAATGAAATATTCCTTTTCACAAAACTATTCCATCATACTCGAAACAACTAACGCCATCTATCAAATAATATCGAAAATACTCTTCTAATGTTCTAACCGTAGCATGTCAAAAACTATTATATATTTATTTACTTTGGATATTTTTGTATATATAGTGTAGGCTGGGATTGTTACTGAAAATAAAGTTCTAACTCATATTTTTTTTTGCAATAATTAACTTACAAACATCTCGAATATAAATCCTCCAACTGGTTAACACTGAAATTATGTAATCAATGATGTTACCATAATCCAAAGAGGATGATTGAAATTAACCTTTTGAAATATACTTAAGTGAATAGTATTTGAAACAACAAAATTGGATTCATCTACACGATTCTCACAGAACAATAACAATTTTGTAAGTGACACTAGTACTAGATTATACAACTTACAGGGTCAGAAATTATTTATTAAGTTTCTTTTCAATGTATTTTTACATAGCTAACTTGACTGAAATGATTCAATGAAGCTTATCTCTATGTCCTCAAATGGACAATGTTAAACTACTTCACATATGGAGAGTAGAATCAGTTGTTTATAAATCTGTAAGGACAGCTTTTAAACAAGTGATAAATTATCTATTCATACATTATTTAAAACTTGGAAACTACTCAGTAATTATGAAGGATATAACAAAAGTCTTGAGGTAAAAATCACAATTTATAAAATACAGTCCATAATGTAAAGTTATATTTTATTAATAAGATGTCAACTGTTTGAAATTTGCAAGAAAACAGCACTTCTCATCTCAAGCACTAAATAATATTATCATCTCAATATTCTTATCTTAAATCAATAAAGTATGTGACAAATATTAACACTTCATAAATTGTAAGTAGTCTGATGTAGCTCTAAAGGCCTAGCAAGGCCAGTAGTGTAGTCAGTTCAAAAAAAGTAATTTCATAAATTTTCATGCATATGTGATTAATCCTGGAAATTACTAAAAAGTTTTTTTTCCAGGGTTTTAATTTAAATACATATGTGAACAATTATGTAAATATAAATTTAAACCATCTAAACTCAGTATAGCACTATTAATTTCCATTTATTCATCAGAATTATTCTCCTTTAGTTTGAGGTTTCATAAGTAAACTTAACAAAATCAGTTATGATTATATAACTGAAAAATAATTTAAAATTCTATAGTAACTTTTTGGTGAATTACACTACATATAACTTCCTTTAAATTTGTATTTATGAAATTGCAAAATTTTAACATTATTAAATTAATTATTTTTGTTTTCTTGTAATATAAAGAAAAACCAATATTTTATGTGTCATTAGGTAAGGGGTGTCGAGTAACATCTTAAGACTTGAGACACCCAAGCCAACCTCACCTGCACGTGGTGCACCCTGCTGAATAACGAACGAGGCAATGGCGATAGCGGGGTGGTAGGGTTTTACAGCCCGACTGGGTCGCAACCTCCATGTACATGGCGAAAAAGCCCGTCATAGTGACTCGCTTTTGCGCGTCGCGTTTCGGGATCAGCCTGTGCATATCCAGTACCGGATGACTTTCGTTATTATGGCCGGCATGACAGCGGCAACCGGCGATGGATAATCTGTCTCTCGGTGGTTGCCGATGTTTTTGGATTGTACTATGCTTAACATCAGGCATAGTGCAGTCACTATGTCGTGCTTCGATAAAAAAAAAAAAAAAAAATAGTAAAATAACATTAGTTAAAAAGAAATAGCTGAAAATAATACTTTTGTGTAATGAATTTTATTTACACTAATTTCCTATTCCATTGCCAATGTTTTCATATACAATCAATTAGCACCTGCCTGTTACTTCATTTGTATTATGCTGTGAAATTTAAACCCAATACTAAATTCAATATAACCTATAGAATAGCATCAGTGAAACTTCCTATTAGAATGAAAAGAATCAAATCAGTAGTTCTGATCTTTACTTTCTTCCTACAAACATAATAATCACAAACTATACCTCTTTACACATGACATAGGAATAACCTAAAGATAAGATAGCATCGTTTAGATAATAATCTACATTATATGCTATAAGGGGTGATTCAATAGGCTTAATTTTCTTATAACAACAACTAAGATCACATTCGAACTTTTCAAAAGGTCAATTTAAAACTAAATTGTTTAAAACAGCGAAAACTTTATCACTACATATATAATATCATGTCCTATTCCTTATATTTATCGTATGTATTCTCTATTAGGTTAGCGATAAAGTATTACGGAAAGAACTCACTTATAGCCTACATTAATTATAGCGCCAAGGTAGGTACGGAATGCATCTAACATTTTCTGGAATTTAATTGAACTATATCCTTATTCTGTAATAAACACAGACTACTATACATATCTTACAGGAAATGTTTCCCGAGAACTTTATTATTCAAAACATAATATGGATGCGTTACTTAGGACTCGTAAAACGCTTTTTTGTTAGACATAATGACTTAAACAAATTACAATATTTTAAACACGACTTACAGGCAAATTAAATCACTACAATACACTTTATTAGCAAAAAATTTAGCTATACTTTAAAAAATCACAACAAATGTTTATCACTTATAAATTATTGACATCCTTGAGGTATACATTTTTTTTTGGGTTCTGCTCTATCATAAGGAATGGCAAAGGTATCTATTCCATTCAGCCAAGTCCGACATCATTTGTATTCATTTGAAAGGTCATGTCTTTAATATCGTAGTACATAATAGACAACGCAAGAATGAATAATGCTTTTTAACTAGGTTAAGTTACAACCCTATTTACCATACTCCTACAAAGTAATGTTAGAAAGAAAATTTAATTTGCCTCTGGTATGTATCAACTGCTTATTAAGTGTACTTTATTTGTCGAAAATTTCTATAAAATCAAAATAGCTTCACTATCGTAAAAGCTTCATAAATCCTTTACCTTTTTTTTTTTTTTTTTTATTGAAGCACGACAAAGTGACTGCACTATACCTGATGGTAAACATAGTACAATCCAAAAACAGTGGCAACCACCGAGAGACAGATCATCCATCGTCGGTCGCCGCTGTCATGCCGGCCATAATGACGAAAGTCGTCTAGTACTGGATATGCACAGGCTGATCCCGAAACGCGACGCGCAAAAGCGAGTCACTATGACGGGCTTTTTCGCCATGTACGTGGTGGTTGCGACCCAGTCGAGCTGTAAAACCCTACCACCCCGCTTACTACCTTACAAAATACAGCTCTTGAAAACTCAATACATTTAGTTGTTCCTATTTTACACATATTTATTGTCCTTATTTTTTGTTGTATTAAAGGTATTTCTAATATTACGCACAAAATAGGTACTTAGAGAGAAAATACGACTTATGATATTTTCATCCACGACTCGCAATCATGGTATACCATTTTTGTTTGTGTCTAGTAGACACTCACATATTATGTACTAAAGAAAATTTATTATCTTAGACAAGGCTTAATGGTTTTGATCAGCGACAAAAAAAAATCTTTCGATTGAATTTTTTTTCCTCTTCCCGCTAACAACTTATCAATCAATGAAGCTTTACTCTGACTTGTCAATTATTTGCTAATTTGATTCCATTACAAGAATTTCAATTTTTAAGATTATCGAATAATTTAGGTTACCACGTTAAAGTCATCACAGTTTTTAAAGCTTTAAAATATTTCTTTTATTTACGATGCAATCCTATCGTATATTATTATTATTTTTCTATATTATATTCAAAAAAAAAAAAAAAACGAGAGTGTGCTTGTTGCTGAGAACAGCTTGTATTTTATAATGTGACGCTTTAGACAATGCAATAGAGTAATTATTAAAAGAGTAATCTTCAAAGGTATTGATACTATATGATATATTTAATTTTACTAAACCTAACTTCCTGACCTGACTTTCATGGCGTGACCCAAAGAGTAAAATAAGTATACGTGACCTTTCTGTGTTTCCACCAAAAACGCATATAATTATTTATATTTGTAAAAATATGTATGATTTAAACATAAACCAGATCGAGTTTCTTGGTGATTTTTTTCAGTAATTGGGTTGTTTTCCAAACTGGTGGTAGATTTGACGTTCATAACCGCCTATTCAGGGTATAGATTAAGTAAAATATTTTTGATTTTTAACTTTTCTATTCTTCCCATTAAATATTTACGTAAAAATTGTGGTGTTATAATCTGTGGTCTTTTTCTGTTACATCAAATAGGGGTGTTAGAATGGTAAAAAAATTATAATATATTATATCGATATTTTGGAAACGACTCTTTTTTTATCCATAAAAAATATCTGTAACATTTTGGATAAAAATTGGTGGTTAGTAAAATCTACTGAACTAAATAAAAACAACATTACGAATAATATTTCAGATTCTCTATTGATAATTATGTAGAATCTAAATTAAATAACGACGATAGTAATAACCAGTGTTAATAAAATAGGTACATTAATTCATGAAAAGTAGAAAAAACATAAGAAATAAAGAAAAACAATAATTAATGTATTGTATTATGGTACACAACAAATAATCATCAATTTATCGATATATTTAACCATCACTAATTTGTATTCGTAAATAATATCTCTTATATTGTCATACTTATTGCCAGTATTTCATTTACAATCACAGAATAATATTACTCCTGACGGAGTTTACGATACTGTGTTTACGATTACAGACATGTATAACATCTAAAACAAAGTTCGAAGTTTTTATCGCGTCACTTACTAACGTTTGAATAGAAGTTCGATTAGACATTCGAAAACGTAGCTGCATCTTATCTAAGTTTGATTGTAGTGATTTCTATTTCAAAATGAGTGAACAAAACAAATTTGAGGGCGATCTCGGTTTGACCAACACGATGGGAACCCAAAATATCAGTGGAACATCATCGTTCCGAGAAGCTATACCTTCGACTTCCGCCAATGTTAATATTGCTGCACCTCCAGTATTACCTCCTAGACCAGATTTTACCATGCAACAAAATTATGGAATTAACCAGGGATATAACTGTTATGGGATGGCTGGTTCATATGGTATGGGGGGATATGGAGGTTACGGCGGTGGTTTTGGAGGTGGCTATGGAATGGGCGGTGGTTACGGAATGGGTATGGGATCTATGGGAATGGGGTCCATGGTTCCTTATGGAGGATACAATAGATTTGGAGGGCCAATGTATGGAGATATTGATAGCAGGTAAGTGTTGTTTTTTTATTACATATCTTGAAAATATATCTGGAGATTTTTAGATAGTTAACTTGTTACTTCCCTTAAATGTATTCACAAACTTTAGTTCTATAATGTATTACTGCTGATTGCACAATAAAAAAATGACAATGGCTTCATTGAAGTTTTCTTTTTATACAATAATAATATATAAAATAGATATATATCCTACATATCTAAATGGTGAATAAAATGTATAAATCATAAGGTTCTTACCCCACTACAATGAATATTAATATGACACTGATTATATAGAAGCATACAAAATGAAATTCTTTGTACAAATTCATATAATAATACCTAATAGGTGTTCTGTCACTACTATGACAGGATTAACAGTGAATTCCTGATTATATGTAATTAATATATCCTATTTTTTTTTTGTATATGATACATTCAAAATATGGACCAAAGTAGTGAGTGCACCACTACATCAAATTCATATATAATACATAATTCATACATACTTTGTTCAGTTTTATTAATAAGAATAACCATACAACAAAATGTAAAAATGTATGCATGTCTTGTGTACTTAACTTTTTAGATTTATCCAAATGGCTGAGGAAGGTTCCAGATCAGCATTTGATTCTATTCAGGGTCTTGTAAATGCAGTTGGAAGTGTGGCAATGATGCTGGAAAATACATTTTTTGCAATGACTAGTTCATTTAGAGCCATATTGGGTAAGTTTATTAAATCATAATTACATTTAGTTAAAGTTATGTGATTTACGATAGCCTTTTCCTGAATCATACATAATAACTATCAAAGACTAAATTTCAAAATCTTTGCAAAAAGTGTTATATGTAAGAGATAATGATTTAATTTGAAATATTAGGGTCCTAATGATTACACATTATCACTATATGATACAATATTTGATATACAGTATAATCTCACTAATCTGGCACTTCATTAGATCTGCATGTTCAATAATACACCAGTAATTCTTCACAACGTGCGAGAAGAGGTTTTTAAGCAACAACTACAAGTTACACAAAAACAGACCTGAATTAAGGATGACATATTTTAAAACTATGTAATTAAATTATGTTAATTTAATACATTACACACATCTATTCCCTCTATAAAATACTTTATGTTATTTACATTGTTACCAATGACTTATCACTATAATCCAATGTATATGTTAATTTAATACATTACACACATCTATTCCCTCTATAAAATACTTTATGTTATTTACATTGTTACCAATGACTTATCACTATAATCCAGTAATCCGAACATTTCAATATCTGGCACCCTCCAGTTTTTAATATAATAGTGTCCGATTATTGACATTATACTGTACTTTATGAAAGCTTTCATATAAACTGATTCATTTCTTATAGTCATGATACATAATTTCTCGAACAACTGAATATTTATTTCAATGTTACATTTGTTTCTTCTACCAGTAGTAATAATAATAAAATTATCACATTTAAATTATCCTGCCAACTGTTCGATTGTTGTTTTTCAGATTATCACTGTTGATTGTGTCTCTCATATATGTGATATGTTAGATAAGAAATGTTTTGTCTACTAGGTTAATGTTCTGATAATTTTCTGAATGTTACAAAAATCACAATGATATTTTTTCTTTTTGAATATATTGTATTTATTTAGTTGATTAAAACATTACATAATTTAATGCTATGACAAAATTATTAAGCAAAAATATTCTGATTATAAAATTTGCTACGGTTAACAAAATTTTAATTTAAAAAAACGAATAAAGATCTATTGAAACACTACTTAAAAAACAAAGTCTCTGGCAAAGATAATAACTACATGAACAATTTAAACCACAATACACTTGGTGTTAACTTTTTCATTTCAAAGGGAAATGCAAAGTATTATCCACTATAATATTTCTTATAGCACAGTTTAACTAAAGTTTTTGATTTCATTGAAAATTATTACTTTTTTCATTTATCTCAAACAATATGAAAAGCTGGTTTGTGTTAATTGTCTTATTAGATAACTATTGTCTTCATGTTTTACTTTTTTTATATATATCAAAGGAGGCAAACGAACAAGTGGGTCACCTAATGTTAAGTGTTCACCACCGTTCATAGACACTAGCAAAACCAGGAGAATCGTAAGTGCGTTACCAGCCAGTATATGTGATGAGGGGGGGGGAGAAAGGAAAGGAGGAGTGAGGAAGGGAGGTGGGCGCGACCAAATGAAATATAACAATGCAAGCACTGTTACTTCACGTCGGTTTTCTGTGAGAGGGTGGTATTACCCCGGGTGTACTGTCCCATTCATGCTGAAACCAATTATAGTATCAATGTGACTCTACCACCTACATATTTACTGTATAACTGTTATAAAGCATAGTTCTGAGAGAATATTATTTAGGTTGTAGTATTAACCTGTGGAAATATAAAGAGTGTGAAATTTAATTATTTATTTTTTGTAAATATCTGTAATCTCTACACCTTCAATGAAAGACAGTGTAATGATCTATAACCTTGACATTTATCTGTAAGTTATAATAGTATACATATAGACAAATTTATCATGAGAACATAAATACATTTTATTTCTTCATTATATTGTTATTTTTCTTGATTTTTCTACTATAAGTAGGATAATTTTGACAGTAGTCGTTGACCTCCTCTAACTAGAGATAACAGTAGATTTGCAAGATGAAAAAGATGCATATTTTACTCAATGTATTGTAATGTTATTTTTAGGAGTCTAGATTTAGGAGATAAACTCAATACAAGACTTAACATTAATGAATTAGGACACTATTTAGAAAATAAGGATATAATCTATAATTGTTTTATAGTTTAGGTATTATTGTGTTTGTAATCAGAAGAAATACAAAGGATTAAAAAAACAAAACAAAATTTTTGGCTAAAATGTCCTTTTATGTTAAACTATATAGGTGAATAATTAAGGAAATGCTAAGCATAGAATTTTGACTGGCTGTTAGGTATTCTTACTGGAAAACTTTTGTAAACATGTCTGGTGACTGTTTTGTCTTGAGGGTAATAATTAGATAGTTCATAATTCAAGAATGCTGTGCTATTATAGCCAAATTAGGCTCATTATATGGTCAGAATCCATGTCGCTCAAAGTAGTTTAGTGCTACCACTGAGTCAGCAATATTTCTATTCTGTAATAATTTTAATCTCTTGTTTATTATAGGTGTTGCCGAGAACTTTAGTAGAATAAGATCACTATTTGCACAATTCTGGTCAACATTGGCAGTTGTCCGGACATTGAACTGGATAGTGAGGAAATTACTCGTCATGCTTGGTATCAGAACAGAGAGTGAATTTAAGGTAAGATAAGATTTAACTTAAATATTCTTTTTAATTTGTTTTTACTTTTGGCTCATAATTTATCTTGATCGTTTTTAATATTCTAACGGTAATCTACTATAAAATCAATATCTTATATTACATTGTTATTAGTTGTGTCTTTAGAACAAGGATGCTTCATCTTTTTTTACTCAGTGATGCACTAATATAATCTTTTCAAATTCGCGACACATGGTACATATTCGCGTACATAATAATCGAAAGTGAGTATGTGTAAATTTCGTGACACACTGGTTCTTGTGACACACAAATGTGTCGCGACAACTTCTTGGCTGAGAACCTCTGGTTTAGAACAATAGTACCTCGAAGACTAAGAAACATTTTTAAATTAAAATAAACTGTTTTAGGTTTGCCTCACAAAATAAGCATTGTTTACAAAAATATATATAAAGATATCTCTTGCTGTCACACGGATTCGAACTGGTGTTAGACGGATTTTCGAAACAGCCGATTTCCATTTGTGCTATTTCTGATTTGACAACACTGACGAAATTTACCTTTATATTCTAGTTATATTATTTCTTTGCCTGAAAACTCAGATAAAAAAAGTTTTCTACGAATGGAAATTAGCTAGATTGATTTATCGTCCCCGAAACCCAACTACATACCAAGTTTTACGGAAATCACTGATGCTGTTTCCGAAATCCTGAATATATAACATTATAAAAATATACAAAAATTGCTTGTTTAAAGGTTAGATAGATTACAATCACTGTTCAGATTTCTTTTATATAAATCACTATCTTAGTTTAACCATGTTCATAGATTTAAGTTAATTAAATTCTTGATGGTATCTCCTTCATGGAAAGACACCATACAGCTCTTTTGTTGCCACCATATCTTTCTTGTTTCTCTACACAGTGGTCCTGTAATGTATTGAATCTCAGAGCTGGCACATATTTTCACTAACATACATTATAATAGATGATATAATTAGATAGTGTACACGTGAGAACAAGCTAATTGACATATGGCTACTGGGTGCTCTTTTAGTAAATTTAATAATCTTATTTACCGTTCGGAGATATAATGATTTAACCTTTTCAGTGACACAAGAATATATAATAATTATGTGTTTCTCTTATCTTTCTTATCATTTTTATATTTAATTCAGTTTTGATAAAGTACTCTTGTTTTGAACAGTCTTATTTTTCGTTTATATGTTTTAATGAAATATATTGAAAAATTATAAACATCATATGTAATACATGAAATAATGGGATATTTAAAGGTGTCGCGTTTCATCATTATAATATGTATTAGCAGACGCTTACGAAATCTACATTTATAGCTTTATAAATAACTAGCCTTTGCCCGCGACTTCGTTCGCGTGAAATAGATATACTAACACGCAGCAGTTCTCAAAAGGAAAAAACAACCCGATTTTGTAACATTTTTCACCAGTGCTCCGATCGTATTGGTCTTAGCGTGATGATATATAGCCTATAATCATGCTCGATGAATGAGCTATATAATACTGAAAGAATTAATCAATTTGGACCAGTAGTTCCTGAGATTGCCCCCTACAACGTGTCACAACATCACAACGTCACAAACCCTTACCTCTTTATAATATTAGTATAGATTAGCCTCTGCCAGCGACTTAGTCCGCGTGGAATAGTAATTTGGACTAACGCTAACACACAGCGGAAGATCTCAAGAGGATACAAATACTCCAACCTTCAAATACTCGTCATTGGTGCTCCGCTCCTATTGATGATGATATATAGCCTATGACCTTCCTCGATAAATGAATGACGTAATACTGAATAAATTTTTCAAATCGGACCAGTAGTTGAGATTACCTGTTACAACGCCACAAACTTTACCTCTTTATAATGTGTAGCTTTATCAATGACTAGGTTCTGTCCGCGGCTTTGCACTAATCTATGTTGGTAATACTATGCGCTAACGGTGAGGGAAATCATCGGATGAAATGTGAACCTGATAAATGTTCTTCTAATAGCACCCTATGTGGGAAAATATAAAACTGGATTTCTGAGAGTTTGAATTAGTCAACATGTCGTGGGCTGATTATACCCATACATTTACTACATACTACAGTGGGTCTTTTACAGGATGATGTGATAATGTTTATGAAATTGATTGCCGCCAAATATTCTAGATGGTAGAGCCACGCTGAGGCTATTACTGGTTTCAGCATGAATAGGTCGGCTCGTCCGGAGTAGTACCACCCTCTTACAGAAACACCGGCGTGAAGTAATAGTGGTTGCATTATTGCATTTCGATCGGTCAGTGAGAGTGACTGAGGCCAACCGTTCCACACACTTTCCCCCTATCCTCTTCCCTTCCTCAAACATAACACAGGCTGGCACCCACTTCGACTCCCCTGGTGTTGCAAGTGTCTATCTATGGACGGTGGTGATCATTAAAAAACAAAAAACTGTTATTTATGCACTTCATATGATTGTACATATATATGATATTAGGCATGGGCAGAAGCAGTAGCTGCTACACAAAGTAGTACAGCCACGTCCGAGCAACAGGCCCGCGGATCCAGTTGGCCTGCCCTCATGTTCTTCGGAGTTGTTGCTGTTGCACCATACATTGTACTGAAGATGCTCAGTGGACTTACTAGTAGTATTAACGAAAGATGTAAGTTTTCTTTAATCCAAACATCTTGTTTCAATATAAGTTTAATACGAGATATCTAAATTGATACAAATTCTATCTCTGAATCTATAGTAATATTATAAAGTGAAGAGTTTCTTTGTTTGTTTGGTTGAACGCGCTAATCTCAAGAACTACCGGTGCGATTTGAAAGTTTCTTTTAGTGTTAGATAGCTCATTTATCGAGAATGGCTATAGGCTACATATCATCACGGTAAAACCAATAGGAGCTGAGCACTGATAAAGAATGTCTCAAAATCGGGCTATTTTGGGAGCTTCCGCTGCGTGTTAATGTCAGTATCATATGCGTTGCCATGGTAACACGATAATATTCTATCGAAAATATTTTCATGTTTTATTTTGTGCTCCTGTTCAAAATGTTTATTCTACATTAGTTTTGTTTACAATTTTTAATTATACGTGTTAAGTTTATATCGCAAACATTTTTAAAGTTTATTTTGTGTTGCTATTCAAATACTTTAGTAGTAATAATATTCGTCCAATAAGACAGTCGAAGGAATTAACCCATAATGCTAATTATGAAGTCGTCAATATAGGTGGTTTTCTTTTATGTCCAAGTTAATGTAAAGGTATAAGTGCCAAATCCTCTATATAATATTTCATAAAATTTTATCTTCTTAATTTTCAATACCACAGAATTCATGCTCCGTGGTATTATTTTTCAGTCATTTCACTTATGCACAATAAACGAACCATATTACATAAAACGTCACCAATTTAACACAATATAGAGTTAAATAACAGAAGATTATGAATAAAATATAAAATCCACTACATGACGGACTGAAATCCCACCAAAGACTTTATTCTACATTAGTTTTGTTCCCAATTTTTGATTTGTGATATAAACATAAAATGTGTGTATATAATATTAAAATAAATACTTTTTGGCGAATACATACATATAGCTGTGGTGCTACAAATACAACATTTTTTTTATGCTTTTTTTTCGAATGACTACGCTATTGACCCAGCAAGGTCTTAACAGCTTCACCGGTCCACTAAGGCGAACGCTTAAGGCACTCAGCCGATTTTATTTTGGCAACCAGCTCAAGGGTGCACGGCATACCTCGGCTTGGCTGTTGCCTGTTGCATGCAAAATCGCGACCTATCTTAGCTAACCTAGCTAACTATTCATATGTGTATGAGTTGTTGAAACGTATATGTGTACCAAGCATACACGCCTCAACAACTCCTCCATATATTTATTATCGGAAAATTGAGAGTTTTTCAGTTCGATAAGGGAAAAAGTAAACCCTTCCACTTTCATGTGTAAGCTTGTAGGCGTGCACGTGTGTGGGGGTGATCGTGTAGTGTTGTAGCAGTGATGTATATTTGTGTGTCACCGTATCGCGCAAGCAACGCACTCAAGGGCTTCCTACCGAGGGATCGAACCTAGGCTTGAGCCGCTGCCGTGGGAGGCCTAATCGGGTTTTTTTTAATGCTGTCGATATGTCTGTTTGTTTATTTGTTCCGGATGATCTCCGAAACGGCTGGACCTATTTGAACAGTTTTTTTTATCTTAGAAATGACTACGCTATTGATCTAGCAAGTTCTTAACAACTTTACCGGATTACAAGTAATATTTTAACGGGAATTTTACGGGCAAATAAGTAACTAATTAGCTGTTTTATTTTAAGCTAGCGGGTTCAGCAGACGTTGCCCGTCCTGATAATAAAATAGACTATATCAAAACCTTGCCCAAGAATCATTTTATATATTAGTAGAAACGACATGAAGATGCATTCTGTAGTTTTTGATCTTATCGCGAACAGACATATAGACAGACGTGGAACAGGACTTTGTTTTAAAAAATGTAGTGATGAACTGTTATCCGTGCATTCGTCCGTGTGAAATTAATCTAAAATATGTTGTTTATCTTAAACATGCGCGTGTAACGTGCGCTGAACTGGACTCCAAGAATAAATATAATTAAAATTTATATGTTTATATGTGATTTAAAATATTGCAAGGTATTGTAATAACATAATTATATCGACACTATGGACATATTATATCTATATAATAAAAGATTTAACACATATTGTTTGATAATGTTTAGCTTAATGTTTTCATTACTTTCTTATATAGTGTAAGTGAGCACTGAGGGTGATATATAGCAGCTTAAAGTTCCAGTTATGTGGCTGATGATAAATCCCATCCCATTCGATAGACTGTTAGTATTCACGTATATAATGTACATGTTACCTGTTACAGTAGATGATGTGCGTGTGATACTTACAAATATTTTTGAAAAAGTATTATTGTAATTTACACTAGATGTGTGAACACAATTTTAAATTTATTTAATATATTTTAAAAAAATCGTGCGAAGCCGCGGGTAACAGCCAGTTATTTATAAAATTATACCTTCTTATGAGGCATATGAGATTAAGTTTTGTTGAATTTAAGTCTATACATACATATTTAATCTTTATGATATAATTGAGAGTTATATGGAAGTATATTTTGTTAATTCCTACATAAGAAATATATTTATTGTATAAATAATATATGTATACATTTCATACACTTTAAACATTGATACTGAGACTTTGATTTATAGTTAGTTATATGTATTTATTTTATGATTATTTTCATGAATTTCTTTATATTCAGATTTCACTATTACGTTTGTGGATATACTAATTAAAATGAAACTCATGTTAATTTGATATGTCATTTTGTATTAGTAACGTCAGTCCAGGAGTTATTTAGAAATTCTTCAGAGGACGATGTATGTTTTATAAATCAGTAATATTTTAAATCTACATAAATAAAAATAAATTACCGAATGTGTGAACCACCAGGTGATTGTTTAAACAGTAGCAATATTTCTGAAGGACTCTCTGCACTTGATTTTCGGTCTAAAAATCTAGAAAAATACAAAAAATATACACAATCTTCTACGCGGCTATGTTAAATCACACAGCAATGACCCTCGGGTGATTTCACTTTCATTTGAAAGAAAACGTGGATACATCAGTAACAAAACAAAAGCATTTATTGCCCGTTTTACTATGGAAAGTTATTAACTCCGGGTCGCCCATTGTAGCTTTTGGCACCGGTCAAGTTAGAGCAAACTTTAACTTAGGGTTCCCTGGTTGCATATTAGTATTTGCTTTAATATCGTTATTTTATATGTTAGATATGACTATGAAGTGTCATATCCTAAAATACTGCAAGAATCTCAATAGTCGCCTGCTATAAGCCCATCACGCTGAGCCTATTTGGCTATTGTTTTGTTTTTATATACATAATTGTCGGAACAAAGTTTGTTTTCAAGAAAATTTTTGAAGAATCATAGGGAAAGTGATTTTTTTTACGGAACGATAAATAATAATATAATAATGTCTGTTTTTTACTAATATTTTCTAGTGCATGATCCGGCTACATGGGAGAAACCACTTCGAGCCGTTGCACAACATGAATTTCAAGCTACGAGCCCACAAGAAATTAGTTTCTCTGTTAATCAAGTTCTGGAGCTAGCTCCTCAGCATTTACAAGGTCATCTATGGAACTCCGGATGGTTAATGGCGACAACAGATAAGAGGCATGTAGGATTAATACCCACTAACTATGTTAAAGTTTATATGCCAACGAACCCTGCTCCGAGTAACACGTCAAGTACAGAGAAAGTTGAATCGAATGTGGCAGACTTAGACAAGTATTATGGACAGGAACTGTAATGGTTTTAGAAAATTCTAGAAGCAAATGTGACAGTTATGTAGCGATTAATTCGTTTGAAATTCTTTATTAAGTAAATATAATTAATGTTGGTAACTTTTTTGTTGTGTGCAGTGAAGACGCTTGTCTTACTTAATTCCATTGCATTTTATTAATTTTTGGGTAGGAGTTAAATTGTTTGCGGTTTTTTTTTGGTTAGTTTCGGTAGCACTTTAAAATAAATTTGCATCTAGAAATAAATACGAATAACAAAATTGCAATTAACACCAGACTTGTTTAATGTTTTCTTAAAAATGTTGTATTCGGTAACTTTGCAATTTTTCATTCTTTGAAAGGTCTATACTCGATAAAAATACGTGTCTAATAATATTACAGGTAGTATCAGATTTAGCGTAAGCACTAAGCAGTATTTTGTAGGTGTCATCCATAAATTACGTCAATGATTAATAAGAAGTAAGACATCGTCTGTGACGAGAGAGACAAGTCTTAAGCTTCCTAACATCATAATTTTGAATTTAAATTATTAAAACTGTTGATTTCAATTTTCAAAATATCCTTTAAAACTGATCCTTCTTGGAAATTTTATATTACTTTCCATACTATCTGTGGTTGAAACTTCTCAGTTCACTAGCTTGTTTCTTTAAATCTTATACAAGAAATACATTTCATACAAAAGCTTGGGGTATTATATAATAGCTCAGCAAATCCTAAAGAGTTCAGTGTAATATTCACCATAATTCCGTGGACTGATCTTATATCTAGGCTGTCTAATAGTCCAATTATCACATATTTTGTTTGTTATTTCAAATTACACTAGCTTATATCCAGTTTATGTATGACGAAACTGTAAAATCAATTTATTTTGTTCTGTTGCTTTCAAAAGTTTAGAAATCGCTGGTATAAATTGCAATTTTGGAGTGATTTACTCATTGTAAATTGTATATGATAAAATTCAGAACTATTCGTCCATGTTATTTGTGAATATATTTAAGTCATCAGGTGGAAGGGATTTAGATAATTATATTTATGGATATTTCCAGAAATTCTACATACATAATATATGCATCGTAAATGTTTGAAATGATTTTATGTATATTTATTAAATATTATTAGATTTATTGTAATTATGTACATACTAATTTTTATTTGATTCACTTTTTTTATTTTTTCATGTAATTGTACATACTATCGTGATATTGTTCTTTTTTTTTGTTTATTTTTGTTTTTTAAATATTTCCCGCGATTTGATGTTCACATTTCTATATTTAATATTTATGGCTGTCAGTTACTACGAAAAAGTCATATCCTAGTTACTTATTTCTAATCGTAAGTTTTTTTTTTTAATTGGGTAACCCACAATTATAGGAGAATTTTAAAATTTTGGGATATTTAACAAAAATGACAACTTAAAGTTAGCGTTCATGTGTACAAAGACGAACGATTACAAGTGGTTTAATCGATATTAAAGGAATTGTAACGGTATTTTTTAAATCATAGGAGGCAAATGAACAGGTGGGTCACGTGATGTTAAGTGATCACCACCGTCCATAGACATTAGTAACACCAGAGAAGTCGTAAGTTCGTTGCTAGCCTATGTTGGAGGGGAAGGGGGAGGTGAGCCTCCGACGTTCTCACTGACCGGACGAAACGCAATAATGCAAGCACTTCACGATGATTTTCTGTGAGAAGGTGGTAGTACCCTGGACGAACCGACCCATTCATGTTGAAACGAGTCACAGCTTCAGCGTATTTCTACCACCTACAAAAATTGATGATGATGGGAATGGTTTTGAATTGAGCCAGTGACTTAGCTTGTTTTTGAAAATATATCGATATGTTTCGAGTCATTGTTATCGATATATCGAACTTGTTCTGCCGCTCAGCGAATAACGACTTCGTATGTACAGTGAGAAGTTTCAAAATCGTATTCGTCAATCGATTGTTTGCTATTCGCAAGTATACCTTGTATATAATTGTTATTAAATACCAACAGACGATTAAGTATATAATATATGTGACGAAGTGAACAATATTGAAATATTTAACAAATAAATCTATTTCTTTGAATGTATTTGTTACTTTTCTATTTGCATTTTGTCTATTAATGTATGTAATGTAATTGATATTAGATAATTTTAGAGTTGCACGACATCGGTATTAAAAAGCGGGTTGGACTGATTTACTATTATATTGCAATAAATAAATAAATAATTAATATGTTGTTTTTTTTTTTCCATAAAATAATTAATTCGTGAATTATTTTTTATTTATTTATAGTCAGTTTTACTCATTACATATCTTCATTACCGTATCCGTTACATACTGTCGACGCTTCGTCCACTTGTCGCGCTAATAACTAACCTCAAAATGAATTCTCGCAAAATATAGACGGACAAAACGTTCGCAAACCTGTCATTTCAATAATAAACCGATATTAGCGTTTCCAAATTGTATATCATCAATTACGCTGCGTATATTGTTACGCATCCCTATAGTTCGTAAAGCATAATGATAATATATAATCCACGCCTGCATTTATTACAACCATAAATTAAACTTCGTGGCTTTTTTTTCGAAATGAAAACGCTGTTGACCTGGAAAGGTCTTTACAACTTCATCGAACACCCGATTAGGCCTCCCACGGCAGCGGCTCAATCCTAGGTTCGATCCCTCGGTAGGGAACCCTTGAGTGCGTTGCTTGCGCGCTACGGTGACACACAAATATACATCACTGCTACAACACTACACGATCACCCCCACACACGTGCACGCCTACACGCTTACACATGAAAGTAGAAGGGTTTACTTTTTTCCCTTATCGAACTGAAAAACTCTCAATTTTCCGATAATAAATATATGGAGGAGTTGTTGAGGCGTGTATGCTTGGTACACATATACGTTTCAACAACTCATACATATATGAATAGTTAGCTAGGTTAGCTAAGATAGGTCGCGATTTTGCATGCAACAGGCAACAGTCAAGCCGAGGTGTGCAGTGCACCCTTGAGCTTGTTGCCAAAATAAAATCGGCTGAGTGCCTTAAGCGCTCACCTTAGTAGTCCGGTGAAGCTGTTAAGACCTTGCTGGGTCAATAGCGTAGTCACTTCGAAAAAAAAAAAAAACTTCATCGAACTATTGAGGCGAGCGCTGAAGGCACTCGGCCGATTTGGGATGTTTGGGCGACAACTCAAGGGTGCACGGCACGCCTTGGCTTGAGCTGTCGCCTGTTTTGTGCAAAAATTGCGATCTATCTGAGCTAACCTATTTAGATATACGTATACCTCAACAACTCCGATATGTATTTTGTGTCGGATAAATTCCTTTAAACTATGTAGGATAGGGGCCTTCGTGGCGATACGCGCAAGTATGACAATAACATTACAGCTGAGATCTGTCTTTGTTCTGAACAAATGAGAACATATTCTCTTGATATCGTACTCTGTCTATGTATAGAAGTTCTTTTTTAACCGATTTCGAAAAAGGAGAAGGTTCTATGTATTTTTTTTTTGTGTCAATAGATATCTCGGTCAATTATGAACCGATTTTAAGGATTCTTTTTTTGTTTGATTCGGCTATACTCAGAAGGGGTCTCATATAAATTTGAATAAAATATTCAACCCCTAAAGGCGTGAAATATCGTTTATTTGATTTTCACCCAGTTCGTGTCTACGTATTTTCGTGTACTTGAAATCGATTTCAACAATTTTATTTGAATCACCGATAACTGGGAATGGTGTTCTTCAAATTAAAAAAAATCCAACTAATGGTTGAAAATAAAGGGATGAATAAAGCTTATATGAATAAATGAACTTCCCCATAAGCTAATTTTAATGAAAACTTGAAACAACCTGTTGTAGTGATAAGAATATCATTTAATCAATCCTGATTTGATCATGAAAATGGAGAAATTGGAATGGAACTCCTCAACGGCTTACAGCAGCTATCTTGTGTTTGGGTACATATGACTCATTTTGACGAGGACTTACATGTGGGGTTATGACTGGTGAGGCAATTCCCATGAAGCGGACATTAGGAAAGATGAGGTTCTGAAATTCGTTCACAGTCAACCTAAATTGACCAGTTGGATTAGTACGGTGTAATATCATGTTTGTTTGTCAAGTTATGAACTGCTGAAAAACAATTACTTCTGTATCAAATTAAATCAAAGTCATGTACTCGAAAAGTATCTAGAAGTATGGTGGTAAGCCACTTTATATTTTTCTTTATTATTTTAGTTATTGTTCAGACCTCTCGGTATTATTATAAACATTACAGGTATACAGGTAGCCGCTTCACAAAAAAGTCTACTATCTAACCTAGCTACTAGAAGTCTAATTACCATCACTATGAACGAATTTCAGATCTTCAAATAAATATATTATTAAATTAACCAAATTATATATTTCGCTACCTAGAGATATATTTGAAGTCGGTGCCAACCGAAATTTCAAATTGATTGCAGGTAGAAAAGTATATTACATTATACAAATATACATTACAAGAGGTGAGAGTGGACTTAAATTTTGTACCTATGTAGATGATATGATTTTCGGTTGGCACCGACTTCCAATACATCTCTAAATAGCGAAAATAACTATATATTTTATTTAATTTGGTTCATTTAATAATTTATTTATTTTTCACTTTTCAGTGCTTTATAACTTTTTTTATATCGAAGTTGGTTTAATTTTTTTTTATCTTGTTTTATTTTCGGTAACCAGTCTTCTCTTACCTAGACTATTACTGCCATTGTCAAGTGATTACAAGTTTCTTGATATAATTACAATGAACAAGATGGTGGCCATCTTGTTAGAACTTTCATCGGAGTTTTTGTGTCAAGTCAGAATCCATGCTCCGTGGTATTATTTCCGATACAATTCGCCTGTGCACAATAACCAAACTATATTACGTAAAGCACTACCGACATTATACAATATAGAGCCAAATAACACAAGTTTATGGATAAAATATAAAGACTATACATATCATTCAAAGATCCTGCCAAAAACTCCATATGTTATGGCACAATAGTTTATACAACGAAGCATAGATATACATAGAAAACCATAAAGTTGGAGTAAAATAGCGCGATGTAACCTAAGTTTCTTTTATAAAAAAATCTGCAGATTGTCATGGATTGAGACAAAAGTTTACCTATAATTAAGACTCGTAACGAACCAATGATGCTAATAGCTACACAGTGTATTAAAAACTAGTATTAAATACAAAACTTGGCATTAAAGCAAAATACAATGCATATGAAAAAGAGTTAAGAAAGATTTCAAGCTAAAAAAAAGACAATATACAGTTTTGTTTTTATTGTAAAGTAGTCTCTAAATTTACAAGTAAGGTTCAGGGAACTCGAAAGTTACTTCGCGACCCGTCAGCTTCTTGTATACAGACTGGAAGGTATCGACCTGAAACAAGCCAACAAAAATATTGAGACTACTTGTAACTTATCAAATGCAGAAGAAACTTATTCTCATAGTCGAGGTTAACAATAATACAGTTATTCTCACATTTCAATATTTTACAAAATATATAACATACACTCAACAGCAGGTGATTTACGCTAAAACAAAACTCGTGTAAAAATATATCACGCCCCGCAACTCGGGTCGCGCCCCACTTCCAGCTGTTCGACTGAGCGGCGTTCCCATGATAAGCAATTGCGTAATGATTGATCATATAAAGCGCCCCTTGAACTAGATATTTTTTTATTACATTTCAAAGTAACGTTCCCATACTTCGAAAAGTTTTTGAACAAACTATAACTAGGGTTTTGTTTGTTGTATATTACGTTTTTTTTTTATATGTTATATATGACCATGAACTACGATTGAAGAATGTCACCCTTTAAACATTCAGCTGGTATAGAATTAAAATAACTATATCCCATTTTAGATCCAATATGTAAAAACAGTATTGTCCCTGTAAATTTGTAATCTTTGCATGATTGTGAATAAAAATAACATCAACACATTGTATACTCCATTCTCTTCTATATGAGTCATATTGCGACTTACTTTATACATCTGGAATAGTTGTCTTTTGATTACAAAAACAGTTGCATGGTTATAATATTTAACAGAATAGATTAAAAGCTCAGTTCCTTTAGAAAAATGTGACAAGTACAATGATAATCAACTTTTACTTATGATGGCCTGACCACCCATTTAAGGAACAAAGTTCTTTAACGTAATTTAAGGTATCAATCGAAAAAGTAGGTACAATACTTTAGGAAACAAATATTTTTTTTAAATCAGATGTAGAATGAATTACAAGATATAACTTTATGAAAAAGCCAAATAAAAATAAGTTTTTTATGAAATTTTCACATGTTCAGTGTTGAGGTTATACAACCGGCAGGTTATGCTGCGCGTCTGTCGAATTTCGATACTCGCACACACACACACACTTGTAAAGAAATTAAAGAGAGTATCACAGAGGGAACATAACGCTTTTTCCGTACATGACGATTTTTATGAGTTAACTCGTACTGCAAGCTGTATTGAGAAACTTCGTTCCAAGAGTTAAGGTATTTTATTTCAAAGCAATTTTATGTAATGCTTTATTTAAATAAGCCAACCCTTTACCCAAATATCTAAATATTCAAAGATATATTTTGGCGAATCTTGTTTTTTTTTCCAGTCTAAATATGTGGATCTAATCAAAATTTCTAGCTTCAAATTACCTTTACATTATCATCTTACCTGTCACATAAGCCCGATTTTTTAATTTCTATAACTATAGTAAAACTACTATGAACTCGGTAGAAAGTATGTATATATGAATAATCAATTATTATAGGATTTTTACAGGCAAAAATAGAATCTTTTCAAAGTTTTAGTTTATCCTTACATTTTTGTAAATAGTCATAGAGATTAAGTAACCCTGACAAAAGAATTCCAATATAAAATAACAAATTTCCCATTAATAAAGTTGGAAATGCAAAATGAGTAACTTTCAGTAAAATCATTTCCATCAAAATACAGTTTATAAGAGTAAAATTATATATGTATAGTTTGTATGCAACTAATTTCAATAGAAATATTACCTTGTGTTCAATAGTTGTCTGTTGGTTTTTGTCTAAATGCACCTTAATAAGCTGTGAGCCATCGAGTTTCACCCTGATGCGCTTGCCAACAATCTCAGCCGGGAATACCAGATCCTCCAATATGGCGTCATATACAGAAGTCAGTGTTCTGAAATAAACATAAACATTTTTTCTTACAACTCACTAAATGAGAACTTGATATAACAGTTCAAAGGTTAGAGACTCACAGTATTCTAGAATATGACACTTCATAGCCACATTTAACATATAAAATAATATAAAAACCAGTACTAATAAACAACCAAGAAAATCTAAGTTAAAGTTTTTGTAAGAATTTGAAAGTATAAATAAATAAAATAATAAACCATTTAGGTTGACTGCTGCCAGAACCTACAATAGGTGATCCGTGGTTAATACTTTCTATAGTAAAATATGCAATAAACGCTTTTGTTTTGTTCCTGACATTTCAACGATCGATTTCAATGTCAGCTACTACCATATGTTTACTAACATTTTTTTTTCGAACTGACTACACTATTGACCTAGCAAGGTCTTAACAAGTTCACCGAACTACTAAGGCGAGCACTTAAGGCACTCAGCCTATTTTATTTGGGCAACTAGCTCAAGGGTGCACGGCACACCTCGGCTTGGCTGTTGCATGTTACACGCAAACTCGCGACCTATCTAGCTAATTATTCATATATGTTTGAGTTGTTGAGACGCATATGTGTACCAAGCATACACGCCTCCACAACCCCTCCATATATTTTTTTTATCGGAAAATTAGAGTGTTTTCATTTTGATAAGGGAAAAAAATTGAACCCTTCCACTTCCATGTGTAAGCGTGTAGGCGTGCACGTGTGTGGGGGTGATCGTGTAGTGTTGTAGCAGTTATGTATATTTTTTGTGTCACTGTATCGTGCAAGTAACGCACTCAAGGGCTCCCTGCCGAGAGATCGAACCTAGACTTGAGCCGCTGCCAAGGGGTGCCTAGTCTGGTATTTACTAACATCGTTTTATACATTTGTTAGCTTAGGTGTAGGATGGATGTATGGTATAACTAGAATGGATAAGATTAAGTATATCACAGGCAATTTGAAAACAGCATCATTGACAGAGTAGTCCCGTGAAGCTGTTAAGACCTTACTAGGTCAATAGCGTAGTCAGTTCAAGAAAGAAGAAATTATTGACAGAGATGTTGAGGAGTAATAAGTTAGCATAGTCTGTGCATGTCCTGAGGAGAGATGAAAACCACCTAACTAGCAAAATTTTTAAGTATGATGATAAACATATATAAGAGTAGAGAAAGACCTAAAAAGGTATGACTAGATTGTTGAAAAAATTATTAGTATAAAAAGTATGAATACTGTGATGACATCTGACAGGCAAGAGTGGACAAGGAAAATGTTTTGTAATGATCTTACTTCGGTAGGATAAGGGTAAGATGATGTTAGTTTAGTTATGGATAATTATATTATACCTGGAACGTGGCCTCTTCTGTTTGTTGACACCACGAGTCTTGTGGCTGGGCTTGGGCAGGATCTTACGGTCTCCAATGAACACAACATGCTTGCCGCTAAATTTCTTTTCTAACTCACGGACAAGTCTGATTTGAATTTTCTGGAACGCCTTCAGCTTGGGCATAGGCACATAGATGATGATTGACTGAAAATAAGTTGGTATTCTTATCAGAAAAACTTAATGCATAGTTAATATTTTCATTACAGTTGATATTTGTGCCAAAATCTGCATTTATGTGGCTTTTGGTTGCCTATATTTTATAATTACTTGCAGGAATTTTAAAGAAAATTATTTTATTTGTTTATTTAATATTTGGATTAGGTCTATCCCTTACGAATACTACATTTTTTCCTTGGACACCATAAAATGCATTTTATTAGCTTCTGAATTGCATTAGCATATTTTAACAGTTCAGATAATTGTGTTGTACCTTAATGTAATTTGACCTCTGGTACTCTGTACCCTTGTGACTTTGGATCTTCTTCCTAAAATGGCAACATTTGTGTGCACACAATTTTGCCCATGTCAAGTGAATGGAGTCATGAACAACCCATGTTGCATTTTTGAATCTGATGACTGATTACAAACTATATAGATTTTAATTGAAGTTACCTCTCCTAAACAATGTCTATTTTTAATAACATTTATTTTTTGTCAAATAAGTTACTGTCAGAATCTAAAATGAAATGTGAAACAAGTATATCCATACTTATGTATATATTAATTCAATAAAATAAGAACATAATTGATACTCTTAATATTGAAAGAAAAGTATTGTTTTCTTAACGAAACAATATTAATACTCCATAAGTAAGGTATATGATAAAGGCTTTTTTGCATACAAGCCTTTAGCACAGCCCCAATTACTTGAAAATTAATTAATTAACACTTATGCGATTAATTTTGCCGGAAAACGTATAACATACATATATTTCAATTCATGAATACTTACTTTCTTATTGTGCAGTTCAATTTCCTTGGCTTTAGTGATGTACAACTCCCGAAGTTGAGCCTTGAGATCAGAGTTAGTCTCAAGCTCGACAAGAGCTTGCGAGATCGAAGTCTCGAAGGTGTCGGGTTCAGTGGCACCCGCTTTGAGGATTTTTGTACTCATCTGTGAAACGCAATGATCAACAAAATAAATATACTCGCCTAAAAATTGAACTTTATAGGTTATGTTTCTTATAATTTGAAACACGAAATATCAAACAAACATCACGCTAAATCACATATCCTATGTGCACTTTATAGAAAACTAGGATATATTGACGTTATATGTATGAATATTAAAACTTTATTTCACTTTATACAACCAAAACAACGTTGAACACAGAAGAAACAAGATTGTCACCACAAAATATCTAGGTAATCTTTACCGTTAAAGATGGATTATTGTCACAATTAAAACTGTAAGTTATTTAGAATTAAGATTTCCTGAGTATTTGTTCAATTAACGATTCAAAAACATTTATTTTTTGAAATTTTCTGAAAGACAACTACCTTGGACACTCGACGGGAGCGAAAGAGATAGAAAAACAGTATGACCAATATCTTTGCTGTATTTACCCAAAATTTAAGTTGTATTTCGTATTTATTTTTAGGTTTCTGTACATTTTTTCAATGTAACTAAATGAGACAGGTTAAGATTCAGATCACACATCAAATATGAGTATATTTATTTAAGGATATATTAATATATTTTAGCGGAAACATACATATTTGAAAATTTTATCAATTACCTTTCCGTACAGTATTTGCAAAGTATTTGACATAAGATTTTTAAATACTTATACTTCAAGCTTAAATTTGGCAATATATTATCTTTTTATCTTTATATTAATATTTTCGTTAAAGTTTTTTTTTATCTTTATTTTTGGCAATCAATCATTTAGATTATTACTGCCATTGTAACGTAGTCAATAATATTACAAGCATCGTGCAATCACTTCAATAATAAGCGTCGTGTCAGTCAATATTCTAACAAGATGGTGGATCCCTTGTTAGAATCTTCCAGGGAGTTTTTGTGGCATCTCAGAATTTCATGCTCCGTGGTATTATTTTCTATTCACTTCACTTATGCACAATAAACTAACTATATTACGCAAAACCCCACCAAATTTACAAAATATAGAGTCTAATAACACAAGATTTAATTGAATAAAATATAAAATCCACTACATTACAGACTGTGATCCCGCCAAAAACTCCCCTCGTTAAAGTTTTCCTGAAAACCACTTATTATTTGAAAGTGGTAGTACTGTCTAGTAATATTGCGTTCAAAAGTTTAATTTAATGCGTTAAAACTGTGTATAATTAATATATGTGGCTCTGTATATGAATAAATACTAGTAGTTGAAAAAAGTATTAAAATATGCATTATTTTTTATAATATTTTTTGTACACCTTATGACAAATATTTCTAAATTAAAACTTAGTATATTGTTTTGTATTCAATAACGTTTATTTTACGTAAACGTATTTAAATTATAATACAATACGTAATACGTATATGAATGCTTTATTTTATTTTAAAAAATGGTATATAAAAACTAGCATTTTAAATAGTTGATAAAACGATATTCGGATTATATTTATGTGATGAAATGTGTTGATAATAGGATACTTCAACCTTTTTAATCTGTGCTAACAATATTTTGAATATGACATTGACAGCTAGGTTGTTAGTATCCACTGTCTAATTTGAGTAAAAATAAGATACTCGGCGGCGCGGGCGCGCGGGTGTGAATTCAAGTGAGTTTGTGGGAAACAGTTTTAGAATTTCCTTAAAAATAAAATTAAATAGCGAAACATTCTATACTAGCTTTAATTAAGAACGAGTAAACGTTATCAATTTAGATAAAATACAATGACTAATAATTATTTTATAGATGGTAAAGTAATATTAATCTTTCAGGACTGCATATATATTGAATAAACAAACCTTGGAATTGTTTGAAATACTTGTGATATAAAACTGTATTCGAGACGTTGTAAAAATAATGAAGCCATCATGTAACGGGTAAGTTCTATACATGCTTTCTAGTTTCTATTCAAATATATTATGCACATAAATATTATTTTTTATGCAGTATAAGCTCTGGTAAAGCAACTATTTAATTATTGTTAATATATTGTTATCAGTATTTGCACTGCCGTGTTACTTGAAATATTTAACCTGTACTAATTAATACATAAATAAGACAGTAATACATACACGGATAAGTTAAAAAATATTTTTTCTGATAATGGACTTTTTGGTTAAATAATATACTACAAATGTTACTTTTTAAGTAGTGTAAAATCAAAATTGGAAGACACTTCATATTAGTTCTTCTAGTGTAACCAAACAGGTAGTGTCTACAATTTTCAGGTAACATTCATGAAGTAACTTTAGTCACTATAGTTAAAGTGTTCATGTAAGGAGAGTAGATAAACAGTCAGTATCTGTGTATTGGTGTTTTGGCTGTACTTTTTATAGTATCTTTCTGTAATTTATTATCACTATTACTATTTGGGTCATAATGGACGATATTATTATTCGTCTACTGCAGTGAGTGTAAAGAGTTGTCCAACACTGGGTTAAACAGTTTGGACACCGAGGGTTCTTCTTCTAGAGATTTTTATTAATGTCATGGAACTTGTTGACTTCATGGAATGACCAGGTTGGTTGTATGAAGTAATAATTGTTATAAAAATAGGCACAAATATTTTTAAGTTTATTCATTTTTATGAGTACACATGAAACAGCACACATTAAAAAAAAACATTTAATTTTGAAATGCCAGAGCAAGGATGGCAATCAAAGTCAAAAAGAAATTTTATCCCAAAAATAACAAGACAGAGTTTGGAAACTAAATCTCTCAACAATACACTGTACTACATATTATGTATGATATGTGCCCTGTTCATCAAACGTTACAAGTTTAAAGACTTGCAAGTTGATAAAAGAACTTCCTTAATAGACTTATACAAGGTTTGTAACATCTGTTAAACAATGGAGTCAATGTTTTATAAAAGATTTGTAATGACATTCTGGTTCAAAGGCAATACATAAAGGAACATCAGACAATAGCAGTCTCACAGAATAAATAGGCTCACTATCACATAAATTCACTAAAATCACACTTACACCTTATAATGTTGTAGTTATACTTTGCTTGACAATTTCTTCCTTTTACTTTCCTTAGTATTATCTAGAATAAAACATGACTCGATCGCATCATGCCATGCTTATATCCCTTTAAACAGAGGAAGGATGGAAAACTCGCTAAGGCTCTATACTAATACTAATATGGTAAAACTCTATTATGTCTGGTTTAAGAACTGCAGTCTTATTAAGGAATGTTATGTGCAGCTGTAACTCTATTATGTCTGGTTTAAGAACTGCAGTCTTATTAAGGATGGTTATGTGCAGCTGTAACTCTGTCTGGTTTTAGGACTGCAGTCTTATTAAGGATGGTTATGTGCAGCTGTAACTCTAT
>JACEII010000037.1:2167033-2252507 GCA_014332785.1 Antheraea mylitta | reverse complement strand
CAGCTGTAACTCTATTATGTCTGGTTTTAGGACTGCAGTCTTCTTAAGGATGGTTTTGTGCAGTTCTAACTCTATTATGTCTGGTTTTAGGACTGCATTCTCCTTAAGGAAGGTTACGTGCAGCTGTAACTCTATTATGTCAGGTTTTAGGACTGCAGTCTTATTAAGGATGGTTGTTTACCAGACCCAGCCGCTTTGTATATTTTTCAATCAGGGTTTCATAACTTGTGACTAATAAAAGTCACTTGTACCATCTGGAGGTGTTGAATGTCATATTATTGTTTTTATATATTTATTTACTTGTCTACTATTATAGTCTGTATGAAAAACACCTAATAATGTAAGGGAACTTCTTGATTTTAAGGTACTTTCAGAAAGAGTTGTTTGCAATCTTCATGCAAACTTTAACAATTTCAAATTTTTAAGAATTTAGCTACTTACATAATATAATTTGCATGGAAATATCCTAATCTCTTTTTATCTATAGATAATAAAATGAATTTAATTTGACTTATTTTTATGTACATTTCAGTAATGTATTTTTCCTGTTACTTTTATTACCTGATTAAATCATACATATTTATTGATTATTATATTTTTGTGAGTGGGATTTGTTAATATTTGTGATTACTTTTCATAATCTTTTGGGACAGTAAAAATACACAAATAGAAATAACCATAAAATACATACTAATCTAAATCAGCTGAAAATAATTTTTAGTTTTTTTTTTTCTGTTATATTTATACAAAAATATTACATATACATTATTTGTTTCAATGTTCTTGACTTAGGAAGTATGCCCACCATATTTTTTTTGCGTTACATAACCATTATATTGATAAATATTTTAGACTATAAAATTATATTTGCTTGTACTCTATAAGTGTGAGATAAATTTTTGGTAACATTTTAAATGATACAATTATTCAGTGCTTGGATAAAATAGTGATTGTTTTGGCAGACTCCTTTTAAGTTTAAGAAGAAGCTATGGTCTTGGTAAGCATTGCTACTTGGACTGGATGAATAAATTCTGCAATTTACGCTATTTTAAATAATATTACTGTTATCATCTATATCAGTCTATACTAATATTATAAAGAGGTAAAGTTTGTGATGTTGTGATGTTATAGGGGGAATTGGCAGGAACTACTGGTCCGATGTGGAAAATTCTTTCAGTGTTATATAGCTCATTTATCGTGGATGGTTATAGGCTATAATATCATCACGCTAAGACCAATAGGAGTGGAGCACTAAAGAAAAATATTTCAAAATCGGGACTTTTTTCCTTTTGAAAGCGGAAGCTCCGTTGCGTGTTATCGTTAGCCCAAAGTATCTATGCCACGCGAACGAAGTCGCGGGCAGAGGCTAGTCATTAATAAAAAAGAATATTGTTCTCTATATTACATTATTATATACATTATATGATTATTCTCTAGTATTTTACTCTACATATTTTATATACTTTCAAATCGTGTGTCAATTTAAAGTACCGGTGACATAAAAGAACTTATCTTAACTTTACAATTTACAGAACATCAATCATAAATTACAAAATAATGTTACATGTTATCAAATATTACAAATATCACTCGCTTAACAAGCTCGATACAAGATGATAACGTAATCCGGTTATAATAGAAATGTAGTGTTGTACTGAATGGTTAAGATATAGAAATGATTTTTAAGAGATTTAAAAACGACAAGTACGGCTATGGATAATGTTATTTATTGAAAAAGAAGTTATTTACGTAGCGGCCAGAGTGACGTAGAAACTTTTATTTTTAGGTCATTGTTTATTGTTCCCTGAAAGTTTTCCTAAGACAAAATGAGATTGAAACACTAGCACATTAAAGATTTGTTTACGAAACTGTACTGGACGACATGCATTTTCACTAATTTTGCTATCACCGTATATATAAATACTAGATTAAGAAAATCGCGGTGTTATTACAAAAAAGTTAAATATGTACTAAATACTTTATATAAAAAGGTTTCGTACTAAATGCACCGTGTTCGCCCGAGGCAAGTTTACGTTATCTTTTTTTCGCAAGTCTAACCTAACCTAACCTAACCAAAGCGAGACAAAAGAGCAAGATGGCGAACATTTAGCAAGCGCCGTGGTAACCTTTTTAAAGCAAGTATTTAATACCTATTTAACTTTTTTGCTATAACGCCGTTGATGTTTTCAGTATCGCTGAGTTCATCTGTTTGTTGATTTAATCGCGTTTAGAATAGGTACAGATTTCACTGTGTAGAATCATTCAACATTCCGATATTCGTGTTTTATGGATGGATATACATAAATAACTCGATTCGATGAATGTAATGTAATCTAAAAGTCACGTAAAGCATTTTATCGATGCTGCGGATATCCGCGCACGAGCACGTCACTAAGTTTGAACAACTCTGATAAGAATTCTTTGCAGTTAAGCGGCGAACGTTGGACGTCGTGCCGTGAACAAGTTCTAATTTGATTCTGTTCAAAATATATATAGTAAAGTGAATTATTTGATTCAAAATACCAATAAGTCTTGACAATGTAAGTTTTTTTTTATAAAATTGACTTTTAAAGAGGCAAAGTGGTGAGAAATATTGATACTATTTAATGGAAATTACTCACATAATGATTTTAAAATTTTAATTTCAACTGTCGATGATTTGAAGAGAGTACTACAGATAAGTATGAATGCTTTAAAACCGCGTTGTAGATATTGTCGATTTTGCGGTTCATTTCACTGTATCAGATATGTTATTCAACAACGTCGAAACTATTCGCAAGTATCGTTCGATTCATACAGTTCTCGTCAATCTTTTTGACCGCTCTGAATATAGCTGGGTAGGAGGTAGAGCTACGTTGAAGCTATTACTGGTTTCGGCAAGAATGGGTCGGCTCGCCCGGGGTACTACCACCGGAGCCATAGAAACACCGACGTGTAGTAATAGTGCTTGCATTGTTGCGTTTCGTTTTATCATTGAGAGCGCCGGAGACCCCATCTCCTTCCGCTCCCTCCTCGCGCGATCCTTCCACCACCAAACAGGCTGGCAACGCACTTGTGACTCCCTTGGTGTTGCCAGTTTCTATGGACGGTGGTGATCACTCACCATCAGGTGATCCACCTGTTCGTTTGTTTCCTGTGGTATATAAAAAATAGCTGTAAGTCCGGTCTTGCACATAATATTGTCAAGAGTTTAATACAAAACAAAATTAAGATATTACTATAGAGATTTAAAGTCGGGACTAGGTATTTATTCAAGTTGTTTTCATGTTTTCTATATAATGTGATACGTATTTATAACTAAACTAGCATACATGGTGGACGTTGTCCCGCCTTAATACTAAAAAAAAAACTTTGACAAATATGTACCCAAATCTCTCTAATGAATCACTATATCTATTGGTGAAAATCGCATGAAAATCTGTTCAGTAGTTTTTGGGTTTATCACGAATAAACACACAGACGTGGCAGAGTACTTTGTTGTATAATATGTAATGATTTCTGCTCTGCGTAATTACATTTAGGGCGGTAAAAAGTTTGGTAAAGACTGTGTATCAACAATCATTGCTATCTTATATTAGTTTTATTATAAGTATACTAGCGGGACGGTGGTCGTTTTCCTGACCTTATAATAAAAAAAATACAGACAAATTATATACCTAAACCTTCCTTGTGTATCGCTTCATTTAAAGGTGAAAACCGCATGAAGATCCATGCAGTAGTTTTTGAGATTATCGCCAACAGACAGACATACGCTGTAGAGGATTTTGTTTTATACTATGCAATAATTACATGCGTGTTGTAGAGTTTTGTGATATAACCGAAATGCATAAGTTTCATTGTAACTGGAAAAAAGAATGGAAATTTACAATACGATCATGTATAACTTAAGTCAACACATTCTTCTCACACCTGTAAAGTTGGATGCGAACTGTTCCTAAGAGAATTCGTTATGAAGTTTTTTTTTGGCCACGTCAGAATGAATACTATATTTCAAAGTGACTATATGATGACATCTATACACTAGTCCGTTGAAGTATTCCTCTTGATCCACGTATATTTATTGATCTGATAACGTTTAATTTGCCACTGCGACTTTACTTTCGACACGCATCGAATGATATTTGTTACTCAAAGACGTTCATTACTTTATGGAATAGAATGTACTAGAGTCTGCCCGCGGCTTAGTCCGCGTGGAATAGTTACTTTGGGCTAACGCTAACACGCAGCGGAAGCTCTCAAAAGGAAAAAAAATCCCTGCTTTTTAAACATTCTTCATTGGTACTCCGCTCCTATTGGTCTTAGCGTGATGTTATATAACCTATAACAATCCTCGATAAATGAGCTATATAATACTGGGAGAATTTTTCAAATCAGACCAGTAGTTCCTGAGATTACCCCATACAACGTGACAAACTCACAAACCTTACCTCTTTATAATATTAGTCTTATTGTACTAGCCTCTGCCCTCGACTTCGTTCGCGGGGAATAGTTATTTTGGAACAACGCTAACACACAGCGGTAGTACTTATTAGCATGTCTTGACCCGAAATTATTATTTTCTGCCATAAATATCGCATAATGCGCCTAAATAAATTTCATTAAAAAAAAAAACACGGTAACGTTGTGCTGGAAATTTTCTTTTAAGTTTTTTTTTTTTTTTTTTTTTATTGTAGCACAGCAAAGTGACTGCACTGTGCCTGATGGTGAGCACAATACAATCCAAAAACAATGGCGACCACCGAGAGACATGCCATCCCCCGGCGGACGCCGTTGTCATGCCGGCCTGAGAAAAGTTCACATAATATCGGCTTATGATAGCCTTTACACTTTAGATATTACGTTTTATAATGATATTGTTACTAATATTATAAATACAAATGTAAATTTGTTTGTTTGCTTCACATTCACGCTTTAAATATTCAATACTTTAAAAGAAACGAAGCCTTGAGCAAAACTTAGTTATAAACAATTAAACGTCCTGGGAATACTTATCGACGCAACAGTGATAACTGTATCATGACATAACCAGCAGTATATATGGGTATTAAAAGTGTTGACATATATTATATTACATTATAATTGGGCCTATAATTACTGGATATAATCGTAGATACTTGATTTAAGCGTCGCGTTAGTTAACCTTATGTAACTTTTGTTTACTGTATAATTGCAGTGTCAAGGTAGCGGCTAGATAACCTTTCTGTGTTTGTTGTTATCAGTTTTATAGGGATTCCAGTTGCCTCGAACAGATTTTTTGTACGTGATAGAGCCACATTGAAGCTATTACTGGTTCTAGCATGAATCAGTCGGCTCACTAGAGGTACTGCCACCCGATCCACCTACGATTAGGCCTCCCACGGCAGTGGCTCAGCCTAGGTTCGATTCCTCGGTAGGGAGCCCTTGAGTGCGTTGCTTGCGCGATACGGTGACACACAAATATACATCACCGCTACAACACTATACGATCACCCCCGCACACGTGCACGTCTACACGTTTATACATGGAAGTGTAGTGGTTTACTTTTTTTTTTCCCCTTATCGAACTGAAAAACTCAATTTTCCGATAATAAATATATGGAGGAGTTGACGAGGCGTGTATGCTTGGTACACATATACGTTTCAACAACTCATACATATATGAATAGTTAGCTAGGTTAGCTAAGATAGGTCGCGATTTTGCATGCAACAGGCAACAGCCAAGTCGAGGTGTGCCGTGCACCCTTGAGCTGGTTGCCAAAATAAAATCGGCCGAGTGCTTTAAGCGCTCGCCTTAGAAGTCCGGTGAAGCTGTTAAGACCTTGCTGGGTCAACAGCGTAGTCATTACGAAAAAAAAAAATCACCCGATCCACAGAAATACCGACGTGAAATTATAGTGTTTGCATTGTTACGTTCAGTCAGTGAGAGCGCCAGAGGCCCACCTATTCTCATCTTCTGCTTACTGCTGCCAGTATCAAGTAGATAACACTCTTACTGTATTCGTATGTTGATAATAATAAAAGTCAAAAATGGAGAAAATAAATACATACACAATCCGCGTCAAACTTTTTGACCGATCTGAATATAGGTAGATACGAAAAATACATATATTACTATAACACAGCATTATATGTATAATACAACAAGGGTAAACAAATAGAAATTATATGATTGAAGAAGGCGTTACTTTGCGGAAATCACTCATTGAATACTAAGGACTTCCAGGCGGAAGTGCAAAGTAGCATCCACCTTAGTATTTAATAGAAATTATGGTTTACTATAGTAATATTTTAACTTTTTTATTCTACTCTTTATTATACTATGATGTGTAAGGCTGAAGTATTCAAAGCAGCCAAAAATATTGACGAGGACTTTATATAGCAACTGGGTTATAAGTCGGTGACGTTTGGCTTATGATAACACATGTATTTATTACTTTTATGTACTTAAGATAGTGGTAATAATATATCACGAGTACTTAGGTGTAACGTAAATCTGGTCTTTGTTCTGATAAAACAATATATATTGTTGTCACAAGTGTACCGTTCAAAACCGTATACGTTGGATGAACTGTACACGCACGTCATTGATAGAGATGTATTCGATAAGTATGTTTCGGTCTCGCGTATTTCGTTCGAATACGCTATTCGGTATCGTTAGTCGACGTTTGGCGTCAGTGCCGAATTGCACTGATCATTAATCGGCGTCATTTTGCTCCTTTATCTATGTTCGGTTAGGTTAGACTTGCGAAAAAGGATAATATGAGCTTGCCGCGGCAGCCGTCGGCGAGCGCGGTGCATCTAATACTAAAGTACCCAAACTTATTTAAAGCAGGCATTTAATACGTATTTAACTTTTTTGTAATAACGCGGTTTATGTTTTAGTTGTTACCTTATCTCGGTTAGTACATTCTTGTATTTATTTTAGAAAATATATTATATAAGCAGGCCTGGCGGATGTTATACCGCCCTGATAAAAAAAATTGACAAATTATATACCTTAATCTTCCTCATGACTCACTTTATCTACTAGTGAAAACCACATGGAAATCCGTTCAGTAGTTCCTGAATTTGTCGCGAACAGACAGACAGACGCGGTATGGGCTTTCTTTTATAATATGTGATGATAGTTATTCGCGTATATGACGATGTATGAACAGTATGGTAGGTGTTATTAAAACTACGTCAAGACTAGAAAAAGAAACCTTAACAACCGTAACATAAGGTGTATTTTAAAATGGAGTAGTTGTAAATATAATGATTACACCTGAAACCTCTAATACATTGACGGTGTTGAATGTTGATGTAGATAAAATATTCATACCGAAACAATAAATCGCTTATCATTGTAACATTAAAACTAAAGTGTTTGTATTCGTGTGTAATTTATGTGAGTTATAATATCATAACTTAGTTTTTTTTTTTTTCAAACTGATTCGGCAAAATAACTGCACGGTACCTGATGGCAAGTTCAGTACAGTCCATAAATAATGGCGGCTGTCAGTGCTAAATACCAACGGCAGTCATCGTTATCATGCCGACCTGTAAAAGGACCCAATGACATAAGAGGAAGGGAATACACTGGGAGGCGATTCCACATCTTCACATTGTGTTACTTACTTAGTATTTGTAGTCCGGTGAAGCTGTTAAGACTTTGCTAGGTCAATAGTGTAGTCAGATAAAAAAAAATTTGCTTAGTATTTTGTGAGTCTTTCACTCTCGCTCGTATGTATAAGTATATGCAAAGTTATGTAACGATAATTCAAATTTTTTTTTAATCGTAGCACGACAAAGTGACTATACTATGCCTGATGTTAAGCATAGTACAATCCAAAAACATCGGCAACCACCGAGAGACAGATTATCCATCGCCGGTCGCCGCTGTCATGCCGGTCATAATGACGAAAGTCACCCGGTACTGGATATGCACAGGCTGATCCTGAAACGCGACACGCAGAAGCGAGTCACTATGACGGGTTTTTTCGCCATATACATGGTGGTTGCGACCCAGTCGGGCTGTAAAACCCTGCCACCCTGCTTGCGCCATTGCCTCGTTCGTTGATCAGCAGGGTGCACCACGTGCAGGTGAGGTTGGCTTGGGTGTCTCAAGTCTTAAGATGTTATTCGACACCCCTTATACTCCAAAATGAATTATTATTACTGTAGTGGTCGTAAAGTTATGTAATAAATTGATATACTGATATTCTACAAAATGAGGCTTCGTTAAATTACTGCTTCTTCTATAATGTGAACAAGCCTCAATTAATAGTCGTCATTATTAAGACTGATCAATTAACATGTGACTACGTCGTATTACATTCTATCTTCTGTTTGGTACGATCATACAGTAATGGATTTCGTTAAAATTACGATTTAGGGCTCTTTGCGTACACCTCTTTTTTTATTTTTATTGTTGTTTTTTTCTCTTTTTCTCGAAATGACTACGCTATTAACCCATCAAGGTCTTAACAGCTTCACCGGACTACTTTTTTTTTGGACCGACTATGCTATTGACCTTGCAAGGTCTTAACAGTTTCACCGGACTATTTTTGTTTAATATCGGTAACATGTTTTGGGACTTTATTGTAAAACCTAACACTATAACCTAAAACACTATTACTGGTTTTGCTAAGTCTGAAACATGGGACGACCAGTTTATTACAGTTTCTAGTATTATGCCGGTCTTTTACTAAATTCAGTAGTCAGCCAGTAGGTCAGTTGATCTTAGTATTATAAATAGGACTGAAAAAAGGAGTATTTATTTCTAGCACCACAATGACCCCAGCGGACTATTTTGGTTTAATATTGGTAACATGTATTGGGACTTTATTGTAAAACCTAACACTATAACCTAAAACACTATTACTGGTTTTGCTAAGTCTGAAACATGGGACGACCAGTTTATTACAGTTTCTAGTATTATGCCGGTCTTTTACTAAATTCATTAGTCAGCCAGTAGGTCAGTTGATCTTAGTATTATAAATAGGACTGAAAAAAGGAGTATTTATTTCTAGCACCACAATGACCCCAGCGGTGTTGGTGACCGGCGGTGCTGGGTATGTGGGATCCCACACTGTGGCTACTCTTCTAGAACGACAAACCGACGATGACCAATTTGATATAGTTGTCGTCGACAATCTTAGTAATGCGTACATCGCTGAGGGTCAAAAGAAGCCGGAATCACTTCTAAGGATAGAAGATTTAACAGGGAGAACTATACACTTTTACAAAGTCGATATCAGAGATTCTATTGCACTAAGCAGAATTTTTGAAAATGTGAGTATCATAAATAACAATTTTATGCAATACTAGCTGCCCGCTCTATACGAAAGAAATGGGATTCTAAATCTTGCCTATAAAATTACAATCGAATAACTGTACATCAATCTGTCAATTCTGGCAATATTTTTAAAGGTCCCCCTATTATCTTCTCCGTCACTCACTTTTTATATGCCTATTGTTTAACTAAAATTTGTCACTTCTCTCTACGATTTTTCAAACATAACGTTGTCCTGACAAAAACAAACACAAGATAGAGTTAGCCAACTAGGTTCCAGCCGTTCTGAAGTGATGTGCTTGCATAAATTTGGCAATTGATTGATTTTTATATCTAAAAAATATATTGATGATAAAATACTCTGTCTTAGGGCTTGTTCATACATGAAAGAAATTGTGTTGATAGAATCGGAATTTAAAATAAATCCACTCTGAAATAGAATAAAACATACAATATTAATTAATATATTACTTACAATGGATATGTTAGTTTTGGTCGTTGTTTTCAAAGCTGATAGGCAATCGTATCGATGGCATAGAACTGGTTACAGACCGAAAATTCTGGCGGTTGTATGACGTAGAATTATTAGGAATATTTTGTGTATAGATAGTTTATAGAGAGAAGATGAAGAGTATGTATTGGTTGGGAAAAAGATATTGCTGAGGGTTACTTCTGATGTACAACCTTGATGTATTAAGTTATAATGTTGAGAAGAATATGATTTGGGTATTTTAAAAAGCTAGAGTCTAAATGAATTCTTATCTTATAAATTAGAAAGTATATTTATTATATATCAAAATCAAATACTACAGAAAAATCCGTGCGATGCTGCGGAATATTGCCAGTGAGACGTCATAAGCGCTTCGACGGCGGCTTGTTAAAACTTGACTAGCTAGCTTATTTTTGACGACTGTCCTGTCAATCCTCCCGTATACAAGCAACACATATAAAACTATTTCTTTTTCACCATTGATATTGAGAATATGCCATCGTACTTCCACATTTACGTATGTGTGCGTTATCGTGCCATTTGTTTTGTTAAAATATCATGTAGATAACATATATACAGCTTTTTAGTTATAATATTGCTAGTGAGTATATATAATATACTTTGCTTCTATCGATTTATTTATTTATTAGGAAATCCAATAACGTACAGTATTTTTATATCTTATAGTATGTAATAATTAAAGCCAAAACAGGATTTTACAATTACAGAAGGTGATACATACTAGAAAAAAGAAAATATGTGTTCTTTACTGGCGCTTAGTATAGATGTTTGTGTTGTGTGAGTGCTTGTGCGTGCGTGTGTATATGCGTGGCCATGTGTTTGTATTTCTGACTTATGTACGTCCTTTATCCTCTTTATATAATCCACTAGTTTGTGTATTTATAGTTTTTATGTGCATTTGCTAGAATTTTCACCTTGTTTTCAGCATAATATAGACTGCGTAATACATTTTGCTGCCCTAAAAGCGGTGGGTGAATCTGTTGAGAAACCTCTCGAATATTACCAAGCTAATATTGCTGGGACTTGCACGTTATTTGAGGTGTGTATAATATTTTTATTATAACGTCCATTCAGCCTATTGCCTTTCACTTGTAAATATCTTTAGGCTGACTAAATTGTAATAATCAGTGAGACTTTATAAGTACCTGCCCTTTTGTCCACGCTCTTCTAGTGTGGTAAGGACAAGGTTTTTGAGGCGCTGTTCACAGCGTGAATTAAGTGTATGCTGTTGTGAATTATGTTGACAGTATTGTGTTGGATTTTTTTAACAGACGATGCGTAAGTTCGGCGTGTATAAGCTCGTTTACAGCTCATCGTGTACAGTCTACGGTGAACCAGAGAAATTGCCCATAAACGAGTCACATCCGACTGGTAAGTCGCTCACCAGCCCTTACGGGAAGTCCAAGTACTTCTGCGAGGAGATCATGAAAGACCTCTGTCTTAGTGATCAGGTATGTTTAAAATATATATACCACGTATTAGGTTAGTCAGTTGCTACACTTACACAGGTTATTCAGTACTCGCTTTTCGTTCTAAATCCATTTCAAAATTATGTGCTTAATATTAAAAAAAACGTGGGAACGACATGAACAAAACAAAAGGATTTATTATCCGTTTTATCAAAGGTTATTAACTTCGGGTCGTCCCTTGCAACTTTCAGCACCGGTCATTGCACTTAAGTTTATTACGTTTGAATACATAATTTTGACAGTTTAAGAACAAGCTTTATCTTAGGTTCTCTTTGTTGTGTATTAAGATTTGTTTTGATATTATTTTTTTATATGTTTAAATGTGGCCATGAATTGTCATCTCTTATAATATTGTAAGCGAACACCTTACAACACATCCAATTCTTATTATAAACTAGCTGTGTCCTCGACACCGTCCGCGTAGAACCTTATTTACAAAAAACAGTTATTAATAAAATCATCTGAATATATTAAGTCTTTACTTATATATTTTTCTCTCTTATTTAAGTCGCGTCGTCATTGAATATACAAATTTTATTAAATTAAAGACTGCTAAACATTACGATACCTAAACTCTATACTAATATTATTAAAAGGTAGGAGTTCCGTTTCGGCTGCCAAAGCGAGCAGTCGCTTCGGTCGGGCGCATCAATTTCGATACTCGCGAGTTAGTGACGTCAGTTATTGCTTTGTGAGTGTTCGTTTTCATTGTTCCGTTCGGTACATCTGTGCTACACCTGCATTGTGTTTCCTGGAACTGAGTGAGACCTTTCCATACTGTTTATTTATTGCTTTATTTATTTCTTGGTATATTTATTGTTTACTAATTTATTTATCTATTTGTTTACGTATTTCTTTAACACTTCAGTCATTTCTTTATACATTTATTTACTTCTTATTGTCTGTTTATTTGTATAGCCTTATATTATTTTTCCTCTGTCTCGCTCACGTATTTATTTGCATTTTTCGCCTATTTTGCTTAGTTTTAAACAACTCTCTTGATCCAGACTCGGGATAGTTCAGTAATTTTTCGTTTAGTATGCCCCCCTGCCCTTAAGGCAGGGAGGTTGGTTCGCGTCCCCCTAAAGCCAGAAAATGGCCCAGAATAATGCCTTTGTATTAGGTCTTCGCGATGATTTTCTCGCGAATGGAGTCGACGAAAGCGTCGTCGACGCCATTCTTGCGCGACATTGTCTCCCGTCCTCGGAGGACGCTCAGTATGTGCCCCGCGTAGCAACAACAAATATGTTCGCGCTTTTAGATTCAACGACGTTATCGTTGAACCCGGCGGATAGAGCTCCGTTACCGAGCTCCAGCTCGGAGGCCGGCTCCGAGATGGAGCTAGATATAGGCGTATCCGCCGCGTCGTCCACGTCTGCGAATACCGCGTCTTCAGCGCTGGAAAATAATAACGATAATTTCAAAGTTGTTTCGCACCAAAAGCGCAAACAACCGTCTCGCCCCGCGTCACGCTCGTCCGACTCGGACTCGGGTACCAGATGCCCAGCCGAGAAATTAGTACGTAACATAGATGGCGCTCGGGCGCCCGTCACGGTTACACCGGTAGCCGTTAAACCGCACTCAAGCAGAGCTAACTCTGCCTCGCTCTCTCAAGTCGACGTTACGGACTCCGTAGTAGCTACTAAAAAGCCCCGCCCACCGCCTCCGGTTACTATTCAGGACAAGTCCCAATGGACGTCCATCTCGAATAGGTTAAAAATACTTAAAGTTAACTATACGTCCGCCCTCAACACCTCGGCGGGCATTCAAGTTAAGGTCCCTACAATCAAAGACTTTCGCGACCTGACCAAATTCCTCCGGGAAGCAAAGTTAGCCTACTTTACCTTTGCTCTCGAGGAGGAACGCCTCCTGCGTGTAGTGCTTCGTCGCGTCCCGGCTGAAATCTCAGTTGAAGACGTCACCGTCTCCCTTAAGGAGAAAAATTTTCCAGTGCGAGAAGTACACCGGATGTATCATCCACGCACCCGTGCCCCTTATAATATGGTTTTAGTCCTCCTCGACCGCACTCAGGAGGGCAAGGCCATTTTTAACCTCACTTCTGTGTGTGATCTTAACGGTATCACCGTCGAGCCCCCACGCAAGACACATACCCCGTCGTAGTGCCATAACTGTCAGTGTTATGGTCACTCGGCGAGGAATTGTCACCTCCGCTCCAGGTGCATCAAGTGCTTGGAGACCACGCCACGAAGGAGTGCGCGCGCACTCTTAGCACTCAGGAACCTCCCAGTTGTGTGTTGTGCGGTAACGCGGGCCACCCCGCGAACTATCGCGGCTGCCCTCGCGCGCCTCGCACGCAACGTTCCCGTCAGGCGAAACAGGCGCCTAGGACGTCTTCGATCGCCGCACGCCCTCCGCCTCCACCTCTCATGTCCGTGGAGGCCTTCCCGGGCCTGCGGGGCGCCTCCCGCGCCCCGGTAGCACCCGCGCTCACGACCTCACCGCGCTCGCCACCCTCGGTGCCGCGCGCGGCCCTACCTTAGCGGGCCCCTATGGCCCCCTGGGCCCCCCGACCCCAGCCTCAGGCTTCCAAGCCTCAGGGGCCGCCGCCACAGGCGGCTTACACCTCCTCCTCTTTCACCAGTAAGGTCGACTGGTTGAAACAGTTACTCCGCGAGCACGACATGCAGGAGGTCCTCGCTTTCCACGCCATTGTAGAGGTCGAGGAGGAGCTAGGTCTCCTCACCGCACTAGCGCGCTTTCCGGCTATCGGAGCCACAATTCAGCGCCTCGCCCGGTCACCCACATTTAAATAAGTTTTAAAATTTCACGGCTCTTAATAAAGTAAAACCACGCGGTCTTTCTCTCTCGTTTTTCAACGCGAGATCCCTCCGGACACAGCGCGATCTAGTAGCTGACTTTTTGCGCGATAGACAGATTGACGTTTTCCTCATCCAGGAAACGATGTTAAAACCGAGTATGCGTAATCCGAGAATAGCGAACTACTGTATAGTCAGGAACGACCGTGTCACCCGCGGAGGTGGCACCTTAATCTATTTTAGGCGTTCGTTATACTGCATGCCGTTAGATCCGCCCGCGCTAACCAATATGGAAGTGTCAGTGTGTAAATTAGGTATGACCGGTCACTCGAATATTATTTTAGTTTCCGCGTATTTGCCACCGAACAAAGAATTACTAAGATCCGATTTGCAGGCGCTACTTAACTTAGGAGATTCAGTTATTATAGCGGGGGACCTCAATAGCGGGAACGTTATCTGCAATAGTCCGTGTACCTCTCGTAACGGGAGAATACTCGACGAACTAGGTAGGGTTCTCGCGTTTGACGTCATAGCCCCTCTGGAACCCACGCACTATCAAGATCATTGCCGACCGACAGTTTTAGATATAGCTCTTTTAAAAAATGTCACGCTTCCTGTACGACTCATACAAGTCGTACACGAACTTGATTCAGATCATCGTCCGGTCGTTTTACAGTTAGGTCAGAACTCAGACTTCACCCCGCCGTCGGTAAGGGTGGCTGATTACGCGAAACTCGTTAAATATTTTAAAGAAAATCCGTCGTCTAGTAGTTTAGACAGGATTCCGGACGTGTTGGTGTCTAAAGCCGACGCGGATTCAGCCATCGATTCCCTGGTTGATTATCTCCAGACCGCCGTCAGAGAGACCTCGAAAGAGGTACAAGCGGCGAACGATCGCCGTTTCATACTCCCTGACGACGTGAGAGCATTGATCACGGAAAAGAACGCCGCGACTCGAGCTTACGATGCTTACCCGTCTGTACAGAATCGTGATCGGTTACGTTCGTTACGTAAAACAGTTAAGTCTCGTATCTCTGAGATTCGAGGCGACAGGTGGGATAGACACCTGGAGGGCCTCCAGCCATCTCACCTGTCGTACTGGACTCTCGCGCGAACCATAAAATCAGATTTGGTCACTCCAATGCCTCCTCTCGACAGAGGCCCCGGGTTGCCTCCCGCGTTCGATATCAGAGATAAAGCGGAATGTCTTGCCGCAAGCCTAGAGAAACAGTGTTCGCCTAACACTATTAACACTGACCCTTCCCATATCGGCTTAATCGAATCAGCTGCGGAGCATGCACTCGCGTCTCCTCCGGTGGATACTCTAACCTCGATCACTTTCGATGAAGTCTTAGCCGCTATCAAGCTTCTCAAGCCTAGGAAGTCCCCAGGTACCCGATGGGATCAGGAACGAGGTTCTGAAATTCCTTCCTGATCGCATCATAGCTCTATTGGTCTGCATCTTCAATGCGGCCATGTCTCAGGGTCACTTTCCAGGCGTTTGGAAAAAGGCCGTAGTGATAGGTATTCACAAGCCTGGCAAGAAAGCTACGCTTCCCGCTAGCTATCACCCCATTAGTTTACTAGATACTTTAGGTAAACTTTACGAGCGGCTCCTGCTGAACCGTCTCCAGGTCACGATAACAGATCTTAATTTAATACCGCCTGAGCAGTTTGGATTTCGCGCCAAACATTCTTGTACAGATCAAGTACTCCGCCTCACGGAGTACATTTTTTCAAATTTTAACGCTGTTCGGAATCCGGACTCAAACCCGGACACGATAAAGACTAAACCGAAACGTACAATAGCTGTCTTTTTCGATATTGCCAAGGCCTTCGATAAGGTCTGGCATGAAGGGCTCGTATACAAGTTACGTCTAACTTGTGTACCCGATAGGTTAATTCACATCATTCGCGATTATCTTACCGATAGAACCTTCCGTTTTAGAGTGGACGGTGAACTGTCATCGCACCATTCGATACGCTCAGGTGTGCCACAGGGCTCCATACTCGCGCCCACGCTCTTTAATCTGTTCATCAGTGACCTACCTCGGTCTCGGGGGGTCGAGGTAGGTTGTTACGCTGACGATACTGTTATTTACACTTCCGGCTGGCGGTCGGACTTTCTTAGGAAGCGCATCGAAAAAGCCGTTCGTACTCTCGGTGAATGGTTTCGTCGATGGCGCATAGAAGTTAATCCCGATAAGAGTGCCGCAATACTCTTCGATCCCACTAAACGCGCAAATAACTTTGAGCCCATCAGGCTATACGGAATCGATATCCCTTGGGTCGAAGAGGTCAAATATCTCGGTGTTACATTAGACAGACATTTAAAGTTCAATTCACATATAGACAAAGTGCGAAACAAAGCCGCTATGGTCTTGGGTCGCCTCCATCCGTTGCTTTGTCATAAGAGTAAGATGTCCCTCATACACAAGCTCACTTTGTATAAGACGTGTATCCGTCCCGTGATGACATATAGCTGCCCCGTTTTTGCGCATATGTCCAAAGATAACTTTCATAAGCTGCAGGTTCTCCAAAATCGTGTTTTACGTAAAGTGACCGGTGCCCCGTGGTACATCCGGAGAGTCGATCTCCACAGAGACCTAGAGATCCCTTCTATCTGGGCGTACGTAAAATCACTCACGACTAGCTATTTTGAAAAAGCCGCGAATCATCCCAGTCCGTTAGTGGTATCCGCCGCACAATACGAATCCGTACCGAACGCTGCGCGTTATAAAAGACGTCCGCGACACATTTTTATCGACCCTCCTGATTCAATCACGTCAGCGAACAATCAGTACCAGCCTGTCCCTCGAAACAGAGCGTGTTCACGCCCACGCCCGCGGAACCACAGATCACGCCGCCGTGGTCTGGGGGTTAATTTCGCGCCCGCACACCCGATTAGGCCTCCCACGGCAGCGGCTCAAGCCTAGGTTCGATCCCTCGGTAGGGAGCCCTTGAGTACGTTGCTTGCGCGATACGGTGACACACAAATATACATCATCGCTACAACACTACACGATCACCCCCACACACGTGCACGCCTACACGCTTACACATGAAAGTGGAAGGGTTTACTTTTTTCCCTTATGGAACTGAAAAACTCTCAATTTTCTGATAATAAATATATGGAGGAGTTGTTGAGGCGTGTATGCTTGGTACACATATACGTTTCAACAACTCATACATATATGAATAGTTAGCTAGGTTAGCTAAGATAGGTCGCGATTTTGCATGCAACAGGCAACAGCCAAGCCGAGGTGTGCCGTGCACCCTTGAGTTTGTTGCCAAAATAAAATCGGCTGAGTGCCTTAAGCGCTCGCCTTAGTAGTCCGGTGAAGCTGTTAAGACCTTGCTGGGTCAATAGCGTAGTCACTTCGAAAAAAACAAAAAAAAAAAAAAAATTAAAAAAAATTAAAAGGTAAAGTTTGTGAGTTGTTTGTGAAGTTGTGACTACTGGAACAGGAACTACTGCTCCGATTTTAAAAAATCTTTCAATGTTATATAGCTCATTTATCATTACGCTAAGACCAATAGGAGCGGAACACCAATGAAGAATGTTTAAAAGTCGGGGTACTTTTTCATGTTGAGAGCTTGTGCTACGTGTTAACGTTAGCCCAAAGTAACTAATCCACGCGAACGAAGTCGCGAGCATAGGCTAGTACTATATAATACTCTTAGATGTTTTATCGAGAATGCAGTACTTTAGCAATGATGCGTGTTCAAACAAACAGACATATAGACTTTTCTAAAAATTATTAATATTCATTTTATTATTTTTTCCTAGATATTTGCAACATTTATTATCTCGTATGTATTATTTTGCAATAATTGTTATAAACTGTTGTGAATTATTCTGCTATTGAGCAATATGCTATTTTTATCATATTCAATTTACAACAAATAATTTTTGTCGTGTAACGGATTTAATATTTTATTCATATTATTATATATTACTTCGCTCTATATTTTGTAATATTGATGGTGTTTCGATTATTGTTATTGTCAATAATAATAACGAACAATAAATAACTATTAATGGAATAATAATGTATATATATTTTATTTTCAGAAATGGATGGTTATATCGTTACGTTACTTTAACCCTGTTGGCGCTCATTACAGCGGTCGTATCGGGGAAGATCCTGCAGGGATACCCAACAACCTGATGCCTTATATATCACAGGTATTTAACTAGATAATAAAAAAAAAAATCATAATAACATTAAAATTTGAGATTAACATATTAAAAATCGAAACTTTTCATGAACAAACTTTTTAAATCCATGTTAAAAAAAAACGATTATCATACGAAATTTCGCCCAGGACTCTTACGTCATTATTATAGATACAAAACATATAACTTTTTATAATATGCTCAAGGCCTATAATAATAATACAAATGTTTTTTTTTTTTCGAAATGAAAACGCTGTTGACCTGGTAAGGTTTTTACAGGTTCACTGAACTATTAAAAATGTAATTAATTATTCCTACGCTATTGGTAATAGATTATAGAATAACTAGCTTTTGTCCATTGCTTCCGTATTCTCGAGGCATATACAAAAATCTACATTTAAAGTGAGCGAAGCCGGCAGGCAAGCTAGTTTGTATTATTAGTAAAGTATCTTAGGTAATGGTATAAATAGGTATTCCGTGTGTCCAGGTGGCAGTGGGTCGTCTTAAAGAGTTACAGGTGTTCGGTAATGACTACCCGACAAGTGACGGTACCGGAGTCCGGGACTATATACACGTGACGGACCTCGCGGAGGGTCACGTTAAGGCCCTCAAATTATTCCGTCAGCCCGGTTTTCGCGGATTCCACGCCATCAATTTGGGTAAAGTTATTTTGCTGATGAATAAACACTCTATTTATCGAACCTGTCACGTGATTTAAAAGATACCTGTACATATATTTATCATGGCCGTCCTGTTTATTTAAGTATATTTAGTGACGTCAGATTTAAAATGTAGTTATACATTTTTTATTACATCCTCTAGAAATTACCTGTATATTTATTTATCAAGTTGTCCTATTTATCTTTAAATATAAGACACCGCCTAACCTTAAAATTGATGTGTTATTATTTATTACATGTTCTAGGAGATACCTGTACATTTATTTATTAAACTGTCTCGGTTAACTCTCTAGGTTTGACACAGCCTTAGGAAATGTTTTTTTTTTATGGTATGTTTGAAGAAATACCTTTAAATTTTTTTACCAAACCGCCTCGTTTAATTCTTTAGGTTTGACATCGCCTTATACTGAAAAATGTTGTTATATGTTTTTTACCGCATATTTTAGGAAATACTTGTAAATTTATTTATAAAACCGTCTCATTTTATTACGTAGATTTGACACGGCCTTATCCGAAAATAAAATAGTTATGTGTTTTTTCTAGCGTGTTTTAGGAAATACCTGTACATTTATTTATCATGCCATCCTGTTCTATAGTTAATTAGTTTGAAATTTCTATTCATGTTTATTCCCTTAGTATTTAGTAGAGTCATATAGAAATAAAAATTTTATTTTCACTGAAAAAGGTTGAGGTAATTTTCATTTACGATGCATTCAACAATTACTAATCAGAATCAATTTACTTGTACAGATGAGTAATATCGTTACTGTCACACTATAGAATTCGTGAATAAACTCGCGATATACATAGCAAAACGTAATTTAAATAATGAAGTAATCTTTTTGTTCCTTTATTAGTCATAATATCGACGATGGAAATTCTAATTAATCAAGTTACGAATCACTGATACGTTAGTCAATTAGTCTTTCCACCGTCGATATAATATGACACCTCACTGATATTTGTAACAAAGGACGTAATAAAAGAGAATAATGACGTCGATGGTGGAAATTTTAACGAACTAGGAGTCTTTGCACGTTAGTCAATCGACTAATTAGTTTTTCTACCGTCGATATATGATACCTTGTTGATATTTACAAGAAAGAAACAATCCTTTTGTTTCTTATGAGTCATGATATTGACAATGGAAATTCTAATTAATCAAATAACGAGCACTGACGACAGTATTTGGACGTTAGTCAATTAGTCTTTCCATTATCGATATATGATACACCAGGCTTTTTTTGTGAGGTAACAATTGAAATTGGGTTTTTTAACTTTAGGTACGGGCACTGGGTATTCGGTATTGGAAATGATAGCTGCTTTCGAAGCGGCAAGTGGGCGTAAAATACCGTATAGGATAGTATCGCGTCGTGCCGGCGATATTGCGGCTAACTACGCGGACGTCGCCCTTTCCGAGAGGATGTTGGGCTGGCGAGCCACCAGGACCCTCGGGGATATGTGCAGGGATACCTGGAGATGGCAAATGAACAATCCCAACGGCTTCAAGACCTAACTGCACAAACAAATTGTAGGGATGTCGGTCAAATCTATTAAAATTAATTATCGATAAATATTTATTCCATACGGGGCCTCTAATAAAATACGTTGTAAATTTTAACTTTGTCACGTTATGTTACCACACCTATCAATGTTGCGTCACTAACGAGTGATTCTTTCGTACATGTACAAATAAATGCGTAAGAATATTTATGATTGTATGATGAGTTGCGAACGTATTTTATGGAGGGCCTGTCAATAATTAGTAAATATTTTTATTATTGTACCGCTATTACTGATGCTATTTGACAGCAAATATATACATGTACACAATAAATAATAATCATTATATCGATATCGATAAACGACATCCCTAGGAAAAATGTATTTAAAAGAATTAAATAGATGGACATTTAAATTAGTATTTAAACTTTATATAATTTTATTTCGTTTCGGATTAAAAAATATTTTTTTTGTTTAAATTTTTTAATAAGTGCCATTCCGAAGTGACAAATAATGTCGCTATGTTTAAAGCATTGACCAAAAATGTATGAATATATGTTCCTATTTAATTGTGTTGCCATAGTTATATTTATTATGTTTATAATGTTACCATGTGTATTTAATATATTTTAAATTTAATTTCTATTTTGTATTGTCATACCAAAGGGAAGTACCAAACATGTAAGAGTGAACCAGTGATATGTATATTTAAACTTTTAATTTTTTTATTTATAAAAACATAATAATCCATCTTCTATGTTTTTGGTGCTATCGAATTTAAGATTGTATAAAAAAAATCGCATTTATCTATAAACTTATCATTCCTTCATTTTTTTTTTGACTTGAATATTGAAAGTAATATATTTTTTTATATTTTTATGTGGTGCTATTATTTTTTTTGTGCGTAATACAGTGTTGCCTTACATATATAGTACTGATAATAGTTTACTCTAGTTTTGAGCACATTGTTATTACAGCACGGGTTTATTTATATTAATACGAGTAGTACTTTAATTATTGAGCACACTAGTGAGTGTGTGAATATATGACCCTTTTGATTTAGGTAGTTAAGCTTGGGTGCAAAATTATGGTGACCGTTTTCAATATGTTATGTCAGTAAATGTGTGGGATTCTCGAATTATTATTTTAATTATTTAACTGTAGCTTTATCGTGCACTTCAGGAGTTCACAAAGTATGACGTCGCCTCATATTGTGTTTGTTTTTTTTACCCTGGATATTCGCATTTTAATGTTTTCTACTCATGTTATAATTAATGTATAAAAAAAAAGTTATAACGTCCGATACAAAATTTGTTCAAAAATGTTCAATTATTTTTGTTATCTATTTTACAATAAAAAAAGTAAAAATAAACTTGTAAATAACTTAATTTGCTACAAGTCTTATAAAATTGTCTGTAGACTTGCTAGTTTACGAGATACAGAGAGAAAACCCTTTACACCACTTTTTCCAAGTTGGCGGCTGGGAGACAAGGTTGGCGACCCTACAAACTGGAACTAAAGCCTATACTTGTAGTCCGGTGAAGCTGTTAAGACCTTGCTAGGTCATTAGCGTAGTCAGTTAAAAAAAGGCTCATACTAACCCCCTTCACATCAAAAAAATAAGATTACGTCCTCTAAGAAACTCACACTAAGCTCTAAATAATGTAACATTTCAATGGACTACTCAATGTATTACGTATACATTTTGATGAAAATATAGCTTTTAAATTGTTAATTAACTTAATACTTCAAATTTAGACTTTGAGAACTCCTGATGTACTTTAAATAAAGTCACGAATCCTGTAAATAGAAAGAAGACAATTTGTAACAAATATATGAATTGTAAATGAATGGCCTCAGCAAGGTTAAAAGTTGTTCAACAAAATATACATTTGTAAATTTTACGCTGTATTACGGTTCTCTTTATTTGTAATTTTATCAATTGACTAATAAATTTATTTGCAACGTTTCGGTTTTTTTATTCTTAATTTAGTTTATCTATACTCTTGTGAACAGGTAAATTTAGTGGTTGTATTTGAATTAGGTAATTGCTATTCGTACAATTACTATGAGCTAATACTAAGGAAAAAATATAGTGAGGAAACCTGAATTTAAGAAATGTTCCTGCATTATGTATTAGTATACCCACTATATATGAACATTGTGAAATTCTAAGTTTTAAGTCGCCAATAAGATCATAAGCTGGCGTGGTGATTATGTACATACCTTCTGGAAGAGGCTTATGGCCATGCAGTGGGTCTTTTACATACTGGTGTGATATATCTATCTGTACCTAGTATTTTCATATATCAAAGGAGGTAAATGAACAGATGGATCACTTTAGGTCAAGTGATCATAACCGTCCATAGACACTAGCAACACAAGGGGAGTCGCAAGTGTGTTGCCAGCAAGGGGAGAGAGGAGAAAGGAGGTGGGCCTCCGGCGCTCTCTCAACAATACAAGCACTGTTTCTTCTCATCGTTTCTCTATGGGTCGGTTTGTACTACCCCGGGCGAGCCGACCCAATCGTGCTGAAATCGGTAATAACTTCAGCGTGGCTCTCTAACACATAGATTGATTGATATTTGGAGTGGCAAAGAACTAATTTGAGGCAGACTAGAGCAGGATCCCGCAAAAAATTAACTACATTAAGGCCTCCCTGGTAGAACTTTTTTAGAGTTTTGTCCATGTTTATTTATATATTTTGTTTTGGAATATAAAAACTCTATAAGCTCATACTTCCTTTATTTAAAAAACATACTTGTTTTTATCACGGACAAATATCTAGCTAGATCTTTGTTATAGAGTAATTAATATACATAGCCTGTTTTACTGTAATTCTGTACTTAATCACATCTAACTCTTGCAGTGCACGATTTTTTAATTTTTACTTAAAAATTGTGTGTTAAATATTTATACAGGTTTATAAAATATAACAAAAGAGTTTGTAATTCTCTTTATTTTTTGAGTAACTAAAATAATGAGATTTTCGTACCGAAAGAAAATACGGAGTATTTATTCTTTTTAGTAAAATCTTATTAATTTATCTGTAGTTAATTATTATGTTTATCAAAGTTCAGGTTTGTAATGTGTACTAAGAACCTGTTAAAATTAACCTTTTTTGAGAATGCATCCTTAATTTATATATTGGAGACTGTATTACATATTTGAAACACTATGACTGCAAAGGTGATTGCCAATTTACTGCAAGTACGAAAATAGATACGATTAATCGGACAAAATGAAGTTGTTGAAACAAACTAAATGAGCAAATAATTATATTATAATTATATGTAATTCAATAAATTAAAGGAAATAAGATGCATACTCACTAGTCTCGCCTCTTCTAAATTAATTGAATACATTTGAGGAAAAAACAATAAATAAAACATCAAAATATTGTAATTATACATGTATTATCTAAAATTACAAATTCTTTCATAATTTCAATCATTACAAACTACATTTGACGTGATTTTCAGCACATTACTTATATTACTGTGTCGAAAAATATTAATTACATTTTCATACAACAAATGTATGAATTAAGTTTATATCAAATTTGATCTTAACGTGAATGCCTTAATAGCGTATATTAATCTTGCTACGTCTTTAGCACGTGGCATATTATTTAGGAAAATGAATGGAAAATTACTAAACACCACTATTATCGAGATTTCATTTTCGCTATTCCAACTTTAAATACGGAAACTCGCAACGTGTTTACAGATAGTGCACCAACAAAATGTGCAATTGTCATCGTTTTTTTTTATTTTTACATTAAGTATACAATATACAAAACATGAGAAGTATTTAGAAATACTGGAATAATAAAATTGATAAGGTATTTAGTCGTGCAAGATAAAACCATACGACACAATACTAAAAAAATCTAGCGGGCCGTGAATAAAATAGATTTTATGAAAGCGTAGAACACACTAACAACATTTTTATTTTATTGTAATAAAGGAGGTTTATGGTGAACATAGGATCTCTCAGGTGTTAAATGATCGAGAATAGCTGATATAAACCCTATACAGTTGCTACGACAACAAAGGGCTTAATAAATGGAAATGCAGTGACGATTTAAATTTTTATCTGGTAATATAATAAACATATAGGAAAGCCACGCATACTTCGTGATAATACTAAATTCAATCATATAGTACGTATCACTACATTTTATTAAACAAAGTCACGCAACGTCTGTTTGTGATAATAAAACTTAAAGAGTACTAAACGGATTTTCATTCGGTAGGTAAAGTGATTTACGAGAAAGGTTTACATACATAATTTGTGAAGATTATTTTATTACCATACCGGGAAAAAGTCTGCCTGGTCCGCTAGTTTAAAAATGAAATGGACACCAACTGCGTACGTAAATATTCAAAGATAAATGAAGATCTGTTTCGTATACCATGCAGCTTCTAATATGGATTCGAACACACTATTATGAACCATTAGCGAGATTGTGGTGATAGAGTAGGGAAAACGAAATAATTATTGATGACATTAATTTTTACCTCTCGGTACAGCATAATGTACGATACATTACTAAACAACAAATATCAATTTAACTTTTTTTTTTAACTTTATTTTTGGCAATCAATCTTTCCGATTATTACTGCCATTCTCACGTAGTTAATAATATCACAAACTTCGTGAGATCATTCCAATATTAAGCATCGTGTGAAACCATATTCTAACAAGATGGTGGATCCCTTGCTAGAACCTTCCAGGGAGTTTTTGTGCCATCTCAGAATTTCAGGCTCCGTGTTATTATTTTACATTCACTTCACTTATGCGTAATAAACTAACTATATTACGTAAAAGACCACCAAATTTACACAATATATAGTCAAATAACACAAGATTATGAATAAAAAATCCACTACATGACAGACTAAAATCCCGCCAAAAACTCCATCAATTTAACTTTATACACTGCAAACTCGCTATATTTAGTACAAGGGTGCATGAAGTAAGTTTTTCTAGGCGGCGCTATTAATGAGTTTTATTACGATTATTTTGATCTATTGCAATAACAAATAGTCGCAAACATCTTCGACCAAAAAGCATAGAACAGGTAATTTACACTTATATCTTATAAATTTAAACGAGCAATTCTTGTATATAAATTTATTTTCTGTACCTTTGAAACTGCTCCAACGATTTGAATCAAATGTTCTATGTAGGTAAGGTTTTTATTTTAAAATCAATCTATACGAATCTTTCTTGAAAAAAAAAAAAAAACTCGATTTTACACAAAAAAATAACGTTTTTAATAACTAATCATTAGTGCGATATTATGTACATTTTAGTGATACTGAATTGTTGCCAATGGATGGTTAATCTACTAGTGGTACCTCAAAATTTTGAAAGATGGCGCTTTATTACGTTGTCCTAATACAGTTGCGGTAAAATGTTAGTGCAATTGATGTGAATAATTTACAAAATTTTCCGTCTAATAATTTTAATGGTAACACCGACCCTCACAATTATATGCGTACTCTCTTGAGAGATATATCCAGTATTTCTATAGACTTCTATGTAAAATGTAACAATTACAAAACTCTAAATATTCACGCCGCTGTGCTGAATGCGTAATCAATAAAAAACGATACAAAACTAAGAACTTCGTTTGAAATTATGAGAAAATATTTCACAAAGGTATCTTGTATTACTATTAGCTTGTTTTTGTAAAGTATACATTTTAAGATATTTAAATAAATGGATTTATATGTAGATAAACTAGATAATGGTTACTTAGAATCCACTGAAAATATTTTATATGAGATATGAAATAAAAAAGAAAAATCAAGGCAAGTTAATTATATTATCCTAGGAAAAATATGAGATATTACAAACAATATGAAAGGAAAAAAATACATAAAACTTAATTAGTTTGCGTATTATCGGTTTTTGTACTAAACAAATTATTTATGATGGAATTTATTAATCAAACCTGCAAAGTACATAAGTTATTCTTATTATATTACCTAAATAATGGTATGTAGTACGACACAACAAAGTTAATGAGGCGATCTTTTCTTAACCAATCAGAAGCAAACATCGTTCTGAGCAGCTTTTCATTGGCCGAATTTTGACAGATTTAGTGATGTTACGCGAATGATTTATATTTTTAAGAATATAAGATCAGTTTGCTTTTGATTTAAGTAAGAAGCAACATAGTCGCCATTTTAATTGGTTCGCATAAAATATACTTTTATACATGATCAGAAGATATATATCCTCAAGTTGAATTATTCAAGTTTGCTGCTATTACAATAGATTATAAGCCCTTACTAAATACCATTTAATAAACTAAATAAGAGAAATCAGTGTACTGATGCATTTTATCTCAGCATCATTTTTTTTATAAAGACACCAGTACACATTTCTGTTACTTAAAAAAGCGAATTGAATACAAAAAGATCGAAATAAAAAATCAATTAGCAAAATTACATAGCGAGTGTATGTAATATACATAGTGAAATCAATATATAATAGGTTATAGGAAATTAACAAACTATTAATGATGCTATATAAACAGTTTCACGATACTATATCATTCAATATATCCGTGTCGAATTTGCTCCCATGAAACGTGAGATTAAACCAATGAACAAACTCGATAAATCGAATAAATTAAATTGAATTCTGATAATTATTATATGAATTGGATTATTATAATAAACAAGAAGTGGGAGAGGGCAGGGGGAAATGTGACTAGTAGAAGAAAGAATATGGGAAAGGTAAAAGAGCAATGGGAACTAAATTTTGAACTATCTAGATTTTCTAAAATATTTTTCAATATACGGAACTCTTAATTTTTGAGCAAGTATCTACTTACAAGTCCGTTCTTGGCGCGGAACTAGACGCCAATGAAATATAAAAGATGGCGTCGTCTGGTACTCGCGCTATTCTGCCAGAGCGAGGAGAGTCACGGTAAGGTATTAACCGGAAGTCAAAAATAATCACTGTCATAAATGAACACGCAGATGTGAAACGGAAATGCCCATCTCATAGATAAGATAAAATTTTTGCTTTTGCTTCAATTTATTTTTCTCTCTTAAAACCGTAAGGTAAGGTAAATTTAAAAAAGGGAACATATGTTAATATCAAGTTTCTTGGATACACAGTCGACACGCACGATTTTGTATAATTAATCTGTAAGGCAACCCTTGGTGGCTACAATCTAAGGAGCATTAATGTGATAGCGCGGTCATAATTCTTAGCAAATGGTTACGTATAACATGTCTTCTAGAAACAGTTGTGAAGTTATATATTTAACTTATATATATTAGCTATATAATTGATTTAAAAAATCCGAATAGACATCAAAACTTAAATTAAACTAAAATTCAGTTTTTTTTTTTAATATTCTTTAAAAAAATTATTATATCTTAAGCTGCGAGCGAGCTGAATATACAAAGAAGAACGTGTATACGTTAAATGGCATTAAAATACTAATTTTATTAAACTTTGGTTGCTAGGTAACTTATAGGAATTGACTGTGTACAAAATTATCTCTCATGCTATCACATCAATGGAAAACTGTTTCTATCGTTCAATGTTGATATAAATTCATATCAATGTATCGTTATTGTGGAAACATAGTTCCTTATAAAATATAAACTCGATATAATTCGAAACGATTACTCGTCTGATGTATCGATTCAATCATAAATATCGATTCCGTGAATATTCACGTGGGCAAGTGAATAATTTAATCGAGTAAATATTTTCCTATTAACTATAGAGGATATAATTTCTCTTAGTTACATACATTATTTGTTTTCATTCAAACTGATAAGAATAACAAACCTTATAAAAAATACAAAAGAACCACAGAAGAGACAGTGTATTTATTTAAGAAATATTATTTAAATGGCTGTAACTATTCTATTATTTATTTTATTTTTAAGTCTATTATTATTATTATTATACAATATTGAAACTATAATTTTTTTACAAGATTTGCTACTCTGTATCATAACTAATTTTAGAAAGTTCAATGAAAATAAAAAAAAAAAAAAAAAACGAATAGCACAAATAAAAATTACAATTTCACTCAAAACATTTTGAGATCTTATAATATTTTAACATAGCGATCAACATGAGAAATTTGGAAAATCACTAAAATTAAATATGAAAGAGAATACTTCAAACATAATTTTCATCTTAAGTTACAGTAAACCGTTGACTTTTAAATCATAGAGTAACTTAGGGATGACCGAAATTCAAGATATCGATATTCAGTTATCAAAAAAATCGATTTTATGAACAATACTATTGATAATCGATGTACCTACATATACTAATTGTACAAATTAAATCGATTTGAAATAAAAAAAAACATCGAAATATACAAAGATTTTTTAAAATATTAATCTGTGAGTGTATATTGGGAAAATTGTGAAGTTATCTAATTTCTACTCATTTTTCCCTTGTAATATGTTTATATTTGTTTTTAGTAATTAAAGATCCTCAAAGAACATTTTCTAAATTTTTATTTTTAACACCAACAATTTCTATTTTAAATTAATTAGATATTAAAGTTTATTTATCAATACTTGTTTTAAAATCGTTCATCCCTAAGGCAACTTAATAATATTTGCCTGCCTTTTAATTAGGTAAGCATCCGTACACAATTGTAATTGGAAAATAATGATTAAAAACAAAAAAGCCAAACTTTTACAAATCTAAAAAAAATGTCTACTAGTGATCGAATATAAAATTTTAAATGGAATTAAATCGATCCTATGTTTTCAGCGTGTTTCTGTGGGCATTTACTTTATTATACATTGGTGTTATGTACGTTCACTACAGTCTTTAGAGCACTTGTACTGCAAAGGCGTTAGCCTTCCCTTTTGATGCTCGGCATTTGTGGAGGTGGCTCAGCGAGACCCTTTACCTGTCGTGACACCATATATTTTACCTTAAGCACATCTTTTATTACTGGTTTCATGGTAATAAAATTATTAGGATGCACAATTTCTTAAGTAAAAACAGCTTGTCTACTAAGAGGAAAGAAATACTTTATTTTTAAAACAACCATGCAATTAAATTAAATTACACAAATACATTAGAGTCGAAAAATAATTTTACATTTGAAAAATAAAAAGAATTGTCCAACAATTGGTGAACCAATTCAGCAAAATGTTGCAGTACAGCAGTATTGCAGCGCTGGTTTTCGATGGGAGCCCATATGATGATAAACAGTCAGTCAGTCCATCGTATTAATGTTATACTACATAATTACTCTTTTACTTAGTTAAGTTACGTTTCTATAGTGATATTAATTAAGGCATTTTAAACTAAAACATAGACTAAGTTGTTAAGATTTTTGATAATTTTATGCCCAATAAATAGAATTTTGTTACTATGAAATAAATATAATTTGCATATTGACATTTCAATGTCCAATCCAAAAGTAGAAAAGTTAAAAAAAAACTATTGAATGAAAAATAAATAAATTAATATTCTTTAAATGCTATAAACTTGGCACAAAAGTAAAATTATCAAGTGTAACTCTTACACCAAATAAATAAAACTAAGATTATTATTTGCAAAATCGATAATTCTCGAAATCAAGTTGTACTACTATTGGTTGGACAAAACTTTGGAAAATAACCTAAAGAAATTGATATACCCATATTAATTTGACTTGACCTTATTCGAAGCTTATTTATGAGATAGGCACTTCCGTTTCCCGTCAGCATGCCCACTTTTGACAGTAAATATCACTAACTTCCGGTCAAATATCTTACTTGTGTCTCGCCCCACCATGGCAGAGAGGTGTATTTAGAGCGACGCCGTCTTTCAACTTCATTGGCGTCTTGTTCCCCGCCGAGAACAAACGTGCAAGTGAAATACTTGCAGAAAATATTTTATTTTTTAATTTTATAGTCTTATTAATATTTCCAGAAAATATTGTATTTCTGCTTTTCAAGTATATGAAAGAGTGTTAATATGTTCCTGGAAGGATTGGTAAAAAGTATTGTAAGGCCGCGTAAGTAGCTACTTACATATTAACCTATTATATAACTGGTTACCCCGTTCGAATTTATTTTTAATTTCCGGTCATTTTATGAAGTGCTGCTCTTTTATAAAATATTATCATCGTTTTTATTGCCTAATATACCGGTTGTTTATATACATATATTGTGTGTATGCATACATCTCACATTATATATTTTTCGAATGTGGAAATAAGTGGTGTTAGTGAAAATTTCATTAAACTGTAGTTACCTCGAGTGGTACTGAAAATACACTTTTCCCCTAAATAAAAAGGGGGGGGATATCGTTATATAAATATCCAATATATGATATATCGAAGTACAACCCTCCACAAATTGCAAGCAGCAGTGGTAAGCATTTTTATTTCGAAACCATGTTCACTGAATATTCAGAACTTGGTATACCTGCGGCGAAGCCATGCTGCATTATATTATCTTGTTTTACTCTTAAATGTTTTTAATGAATTTTTATTAGCTGTAAGACCCACGACAGTTTATTTATTTTAGCAGCTCTTCTCCTTCTACTTGTGGTGATACTAGATCATAGTCGCTGATAATGGATTTTGATTGCTGTCGGATTGAGAAAAGCAATAGTAATGATCAAGTATGCAAAATGCTACCAACTATCATCAGACGAAGGTGCTCGTGAGCACTATGCACGCTAGTGGAATCTCAATACCTCTGGCCTGTCTTCAGAGCGTGACACCTCGGGCTCGCGGATAGAAGTTTCTCCTCGAGCGAGCACGTAGTGTCTCCACGCAGGAACGTCAAAGTGAGTTGGCAGGCTTATTCAGTTTCCTTGCACAGGAGAACATCAGTGCAGGATCACTGAGATTATATAAATAACCTGCGTAGGGTTATTCCGATGGTTATTGGTGCCAGATCACGGCTAAACCCGCGTAGGGTTATTACGAGTATCTGTGCAAGATCACGGAGATTATGTAAATAACCTGCGTAGGGTTATTCCGACGGTTATTGGTGCTGGATCACGGCTAATATATCGCGTAGGGTTATTACGAGTGTCGGATGATTATTACGAGTATCGGTGCAAGATCACGTCGATTATATAAATAACCTGAGTAGGGTTATTCCGACGGGTATTGGTGCTGGATCACTGCTATTTAACTCAAATTATGAAACGATCCCGCTGAGGGCTCGTCAGTGTCTCCGCGTAGGAACACGTTAATCACATAATAAGCCCGCGCAGGGTTTTCAGTCAGTGCGTCTTGCCAGTCAGTGCGTCTTGCTCAAGTGCGTCTGCTCAGGAGTACGCGCATCACATAACTAGTCCGCGCAGGGCTATACGGTGCCTCTGCGCAAGAACACGCTAATCACGTAACTAGCCCGCGCAGGGCTATTCAGTGCCTCTGCGCAAGAGCACGCTAATCGCATAACTAACCCGCGCAGGGCTATTCAGTGCCTCTGCGCAAGAGCACACTAATCACGTAATTAGCCCGCGCAGGGCTATTCAGTGCCTCTGCACAGGATCACGCGAAGCATATAACTAGCCCTCGCAGGGCTTCCAGTGCCTCTGCACAGGAACACCGAAGCATATAACTAGCCCTCGCAGGGCTATTCGGTGCCTCCTCGGAGGGCTGTTCGGTGGCTCCTCGGTGCCTCTACGCAGGAGCACACGGATGATGACTGATGACTAGCAGTAACTAGCACTTACCCCACGCAGGGCTATTTGCTGCCTCTGCGCAGGAGCAAGCGAATCATGTAACTAGCCCACGCAGGGCTATTCGGTGCCTCCATGCAGGGGCACGCGAATCATGTATCTATCCCTCGCCTCGCAGAGCTATTCGATGCCTTCACGCAGGAGCACGCGAATCATGTATCAATCCCTCGCATAGCTATTCTGTGCCTTCACGCAGGAGCACGCGAATAATGTATTCCCTTGCAGAGCTATTCGGTGCCTTCACACAGGAGCACGCGGATCAAGTAACTAGCCCGCGCAGAGCTATTCCATGCCTATTTAGTGCCTCTGTGCAGTGCAGATGCACGCAAATCGTTTAACGATACGCAGTTTGTTCAGTGTCTCCTCACAGGAACACGCGTATTTTTAATCAAATTTCGTTGGATTATTCGGTGCACGTGAATTACGGAAGCAACCCTCGTAGCGTTAGTCTGTGGTTCCTCGTAGGACACACAAATTATATAATGAACCTTCGAAGGGTTATTTGAAACCTCCTCGCGGGATTGCACATATCATAAAGGATAGTAGATAACAGCGCGCAGGAGTAGTTCATACTAGGAAGCCAGACCACCTAAAGCTATACAATAATATAGTAATGATGTGACCTGTCCCCAGTGTGAACGTACGTCTATCGCCAAGTTAGGATATGTCAGTAAATTTACGTGGACGTGAAATGCGGAGGAATGGATTTCGGAAAAATGGACTGTTGTCTTTTAGCAGTTTTGTTATAACCGATAACGGTTAGGAGTAGATAGGATGATAGAATTTTTTGCAGGAACGCAAATCGAACTGTATGGCTGTTTAATCAGTGTACCCTCGTGTGTGATCATACATTGCTTCTGGACGGTCGATCTCACAGGGTGCAGCAAGGTTTTCTTGTTTTTGTGGTTGTCGGAAGTTTTCTCATGTGGTATAGGAAGTGACCTATGCTTATAGGCATAGCTACTCTGTAACTTCATAGTTGCACAGACAAGCCATCTAGTCACATCAAGGGCGCATATTATGCTTAAATAGGCTGCGTCAATTCAAAAGTGGCTTCAATCTTCTTGCAGCAAGTATGTGAAGACTCCCGGTAAAAGCAAGAGTAGTTGGAAGTAACCAACATTGGGTGTTAAGCAGAAGCATCTACTAATTGAAGTATATTAAATCGAAGGTTTAATACTACTCTGTATTTTAAGCAGTCTCGAATAGCTTCGGAGGTCTAACTGTTCACATTTACAAAGTATTTTGGCTACTGTGGTACTAATAAAGACGATTACTCAGTGTTCTAGTAAAGTCTCAATAGCTTCAAAGAATCTTATAGGTTCTATGTAACGCCCTCGTAGGGTCACTGACTAACATAGTAAAGGTCATGCCTCTAATTAATTGATTGCAGCGAAAATTTTGAGCCAACATGTGGAAATGGTCGATTAAATGTTTTACCGAATAACCCAAAGTAACAGTGCCGCTAAGCAGTCAAGGTTGTCTCTTACGTAAGTTTGCTGAACTAGTTCGATGAGGCAGCATGAGAGCGATGCGTCTGTTACCTGTAGTGGTTGAGGGCGACGGGGGCCGAGGCGCAGCGTCGCAAACGCCTTGCGGTCCGCGAGGTGACGCTGCAAGCGCTTTCTAGCCTCGAGCCCAACAATCACATCGCTCGCCACATCAATAAGGTACCTCTTTAGTAAAACCATTTCGTTCGGTTTTTAACATAACGGCAAGAACAGAAATCTCTAGATTAAGTAGTATGGTGTCGCACACGCTTTTTGTGAGAATCCTTTCGAATTGGTTATATGATGAGTAGTTTGTCTTTGAGTCGTAATTTAAGTTTGCCATAACTTTTAGACCAAACCAAGAGAGTGCTTCTAGAAGGGCTTTGTCAACATTATTTGCTCAGAATAAAGGCTACTGGAAAGTTTGGTTGAAAACTGGTTTTTTGCGCTTACTTTGCCAAAATTCTTCCAAGCCATAAATTTGTACTATTTACACATCTCTTGATGCTAGCATAAATCTTTGGTTATTTTAACCAAACCCAGTGATTTTTACATAGAGCAGTTGTCTTTGATATCACTTAGGGTGTTTTTAGACGGTTAGTGTTTTTAGACGGTTAATGTTTTAGTTTCATACTACTAGATAGCACTAGAGAGCATTGACAGCTCTTAAGCTGTAAAACTTTTTCAAATAGGAATGTGTAAAACTTATTTTAAATATCTTGGTATACCGATTCAGTGGTGATGCAGAGCACATTGCCAGTATTGCTACTCGAGTAGTAGCTTGATCTCTATCAGATATGTTTATACGCACGTAAATTTTAGGTACAATTCTTTATAATAGTGATAGTGAACCAAATCGTTTCTCGTATCGTATTTTAAAATCTACCGTGGTGAATACCGAATCCTTACATAACTAAGACTAAAGGCAATTAAGAAACCATACCATAGTTTCTTATGGCATAGTTATACATTTTTTGTTTTGGTATGATTATATACTGAAATGTGGTAAACGTTCTAGTTCACAGGCATCTTTCAGAGGGAATTGCCTTCTTGAATATATAGGCCTTATTCAGAATTGTGGGCCTTATTCAGAATTGATAGTACCTCTGTAAGTTTGTGTAATCAAGATTCCTTTATGAATCTTGGCTTATCTAGATCACATTGGCGTCGATGTCTCTACCGCCACCAGGCGATAACAAACAAGTCTCATAAATAAGCTTCGAATAAGGTCAAGTCAAATTAATAAACGCATATTAATTTACTTACCTTATTCGAAGCTTAATATTTTAAATTCTGCCTGGTATTATTATTCGACTCGATGAAGTTGAAAGACGGCGTCGCTCTAAATACACCTCTCTGCCATGGTGGGGCGAGACACAAGTAAGATATTTGACCGGAAGTTAGTGATATTTACTGTCAAAAGTGGGTATGCTGGCGGGAAACGGAAGTGCCTATCTCATAAATAAGCTTCGAATAAGGTAAGTAAATTAATATGCGTTTTATTGTAAGGTAAAACGCTTCTATTATGACGTCACGTAGTCTGATTGGACGTTTTCATTCAATAACTCAAAGATAGAAAATCTCATAATAAAACTCAACCTGAAAGGTTTCTGATTAAATACAATCTTAAAATATTAGAAAAGTATATAGTTTAAATCATCCATTAATATATATTACACTAGCATTCAGAAGTCTCAACAATGCAAAAGGAGCTGTAAAAGGTAAGAAAAAAAAATAGATACCTTCAGCCTAGCTGCAGTCTTGAGGAACGCTGGCAATTGTTCCTGAGATACATTCACCTCACCGGCGTACATGAACTCCAATATAGCTTGAAGATGGAGGTAAGACACATCCTTTAGAATTATAATTGGATGTTTCGATGGGTTCTCCTGAAAAGAAAAATGTATTACTTTAACAATCTGAAATCCTCGACTTGGCCCATTAGTTCTTACAATATATCTTATTTACACAGGAGAAAACGTTAGTACTATCTCCACGGCAAGGAAACAAACATCGCTATACGCCTATATTAATATAATACGTAGGTAATTTTAAAAATTTTAATTAACTCTATATATTTTGTAAATTTGATGGTGTTTTACGTAATATAGTTTACTGTGCATAAGTGAAGTGAATTGAAATTCTGATATGCCACAAAAACTCCCTGGAATGTTCTAAAAAGGGATCCACCATCTTGTTAGAATATTGAAATAATCGCACGACGCTTGTAATATTATTGTACTATATAACGTCAATTGAAACATAATAATGATACTGGCAAGTGCTTCTGCGGAGTCACAATAAGAAAAAGAAGAAAAGAAAAGCATTGACATAGAACTATAGGATGATGGCTGGACTTTTTCTGACGTCGACTTGGTTAATCTTCAAGTTGGAAATACATAGCCAAGAACCTTATAGATGTATTACGGTAAATTCACTTGAAAGCCAGAGTATTCGCAATTTAAAAGAATTTACAAATAATAAACTTACATCTACTATAACAGTAATTTAAGACTACTTAAAAACAATTACCTACAAAGCACTTTTGAAACTATTTCCAAGATATAACTGGTAGAATTAATGATGAGTTTGTCAAATTTCTTGCATAACCTGCAACTACTAGTGAAATGTTTAACATAAACATAAGGAGCAAAGTGTAAACATTCGCCACAGGATGTTGTATAATAGTGGAATAAGACACCATTTTATACTTAAGTTTGTTATGTTATCAGTAATGGTTGTAATTGTATAAATTTTAATTTAATTCATGAATTATTTAAGTGTTATATGGGTTGTAACAAACTTCTAGTTCACTCTAGTTGCATGCATATATTTGCCATATAGTTAGGTATATCAATAATATCTCTTTACCTATAACGAAAAATATAATGATTAATTAAATAATGGTCTTTCATTGTATTAAAGACATGTATCTGTTTCATTTATACATTATTTATTTTTACTCTGTTTACTGTGCAGCAATTTTAGGACGAACTAGGTTTTTTTTTTTTCTTGAACTGACTATTCTTTTGACCAAGCAAGGTCTTAACAGCTTCACAGGTCTACAAAAAAATTTGGTACTACCTATAACATTTCTACTAATACTATAAAGAGGTAAAGTTTGTGACATTGTAGGGGGTAGCCTCAGGAACTATTGGCCCGAATTGCAAAATTCTTTTAGTGTTATATAGCTTATTTGTCGAGAAAGACCACGCTAAGACCCATAGGAGCGGAACAAAAATGAAGAATGTTTCGAAATCGGGGCATTTGTTCCTTTTGAGAGCTTCTGCTGCATGTTAGCGTTAGCCCAAAGTAACTATTCCATGCAAACAGAAGCTCGTAACCAAAAAAATAACACTGAACTATGATTTCAAACGTTCTTCATTGGTGCTCCTATTTGCTTAGCGTGATGATATATATACTATAACCTTCCTCAATAAATGAGTTATGTAACACCGAAAGGATTTTTCAAATCAGACCAGTAAGTAGTTCCTGAGCGAGTTCAACATAGTACAACGTAAACAAAATTACATGTAACATAGTGAACAGGCACCAGCTTATACTTTATACTTGTACTAGCTGTTACCCGCGGCTTCGCACGCATTTTTTTAAATATATTAAATAAATTTAAAATCGCGATCACACATCTAGTGTAAATTACAATAATACTCTTTCAAAAATATTTGTAAGTATCACACGCACATCATCTACTGTAACAGGTAACGTGTACATTATATACGTGAATACTAATAGTGTATCGAATGGGATGGGATTTATCATCAGCCACATAACTGGACCTTTAAACTGCTATATATCACCCTTAGTGCTCACTTACACTATATAAGAAAGTAATGAAAACATTAAGCTAAACATTATCAAACAATATGTGTTAAATCTTTTATTATATAGATATAATATGTCCATAGTGTCGATATAATTATCTTATTATTATACCTTGCTATAATTTAAATCACATATAAATTTTAATTATATTTATTCTTGGAGTCCAGTTCAGAGCACGTTACACGCGCATGTTTAAGATAAACAACATATTTTAGATTAATTTCACACGGACGAATGCACGAATAACAGTTCATCACTACATTTTTTAAAACAAAGTCCTGTTCCACGTCTGTCTATATGTCTGTTCGCAATAAGATCAAAAACTACAGAACGCATCTTCATGTCGTTTTCACTAATTTATAAAATTATTCTTGGGCAAGGTATAGGTATAGTTTGTCTTATTATCTGGGCGGGCTACGTCTGCTGAACCGGCTAGCTTAATAAAATAAAACAGCTAATTAGCTACTTATTTGCCCGTAAAATTCCCGTTCAAATACTATTTGGAATCCGATGAAGCTGTTAACACCTTGCTAGATCAATAGCGTAGTCATTACTAAGAAAAAAAAAACTGTTCAAATAGGTCCAGCCGTTTCGGAGATTACCCGAAATAAATAAAAAAAACAGACATATCAACAGAATTTGAACAGAACAGAACAGAATTAAAAAAGATGTTGATATTTGTTGCATCACACATATATTTAATTACCAAAAAGTATTTATTTTAATATAAAATACACTTACCTTACTTTCATAATACGTAATATATCACAAATCAAAAATTGGGAACAAAACTAACGTAGAATAAAGTTTTTGATGAGTGTTTGGCGGGATTTCAGTCTGTCATGTAGTTTATTTTATATTTCATTCATAATATTGTGTTACTTGGCACTATATTGTGTCAAATTGGTGACGTTTTATGTAATATGGTTCGTTTATTGTGCATAAGTGAAATGAAGAATAATACCACAGAGCATGAATTCTGTGGTCTTGAAAATTAAAAATATAAAAATTTATGAAATATTATATAGAGGATTTGGCGCTTATACCCTTACATTAACTTGGTCATGAAGAAAACTACATATATTGATAACTTCAGAATTGGCCGTATGTGTTAATCCCTACGACTGTCTTATTGGACGATTATTATTACTACTAAAGTTTTTAAATAGCAACACAAAATAAACTTTAGAAATGTTTGCGATATAAACCTAACACTTATAATTAAAAGTTGTAAACAAAACTAACATAGAATAAACTTTTTGAATAGGAACACAAAATAAACCAAGAAAATATTTGCGATAGAATATTATTGTGTTACTATGGCAACACATATAATACTGACATTAACATACAGTGGAAGCTTCCAAAGTAGCCCCATTTTGAGACATTCTTCATTAGTGCTCAGCTCCTATTGGTTTTAACTGTGACAATATGTAGCCTATAGCCATCCTCGATAAATGAGCTATCTAACACTAAAAGAAACTTTCAAATCGGACCGGTAGTTCTTGAGATTAGCGCGTTCAACCAAACAAACAAACTCTTCAGATTTCTTATATAGATTGTATTCATTATATTGATTGATTTTACAAATGAAAATATTATTAATATATTACATGTACTCACCTCTAATAAGCTTTTGAAATATGGACTACATGCAGAGAGTACCATTTTGTGTGCTTTACATGTCTGTCCCTCACAAGCTAGAGTCACCTGTAACAAATCACTGACAATAACTAACCACATCAATATTGTATGCTTAAAAAAAAAAGGTGACTGCATCTGTAACTTCCAAAGCACTAGATGATAGGTGGCAAATGTACAAAGTTTATTGTATCATCATATGGTCTTGATAACAGGTTTTTTTTAATGGCATAGGAGGCAAACGAACAGGCGGGTCACCTGTTGTTAAGTGATTAGTACCATACATAGACACTACCAAAACCAGGAGTTACAATGCGTTGCCAGTCTGTGTTGGGGGAGGGTGGAAAAGAGTGGAAAGAGAGAGGGGGAGAGGGGGAATGGGCCTCCGCCGCTCTCAATGACCGAACAAAACGCAAGAATGCAAGCACTATTACTTCACGTCGATGTTTCATTGGGTTGGGTGGTGGTACCCCGGACGAGCCGACCCATTCATGCTGAAACCAGTAATAACTTCAGCGTATCTCTACCACCTACCACTAGTTTTTTTTCCAGAAAACTGATACGAATTTTTTTCTAATTTACTTTTACTTTGGGCTAAGCAAGTATCACTGGTATTATCACTTTGTGAGCTACAATTGTGTGGTCAAATGTATAAATAACAAAAATCAAAAAACTTTATTCGAATCAGGCTTTAAAACGGCACTTATCAATATCAAACCTACCACTGTTTCGGAAAACAACCTAATCATAAAAAAAAATGACAAACTCGTTTGAGTTTATCTTGCTACCATACAAATAACTTAAAATACATTAATGTTATAATAGTTTTTAATGAATGCACAATGAGGTATCAATTCCAGACATCATTGTCATTTAAGTATTGATCCAGCCCATAATAGCCTTTTTATTTGTAGTCTGGTGTGCTGTTAAGCTGTTAAGACCTTGCTAGGTCAATAGCATAATCAGTTCGATAAAAAAAAATGACTTTTGATACTAAACCCACTTGACATGATGGTTAAACTTACAATCTTGTAAATCAGAAAAACTTTAGGGACTCTGTTGCAAAATCTAACAGTACTACCTAGCATATTGACTTTAATTACCATGGTCTCGCACATTCAAGAATCTCCATTATTCAATGTTGGTTTCATTTGACAATTATAAAAAAAATACTGTTTTAAATAATAAGAGAAGATCAAGTTATAAATAACAATAATATAAAGACAATTTCATAACAAACATCCATTCAATTTCATACTAAGCAAAGCTTGTATTATGATACTTACTCAGCTAATATGTCCCACACATATGTATAGATATTTAATACCTAGGAATAACACTAACAATATCCAATATATACACTCTTAGCTTAACAGTATTATGGCTTATTGCTGCATCATCAGAACTACCAATATTTATCCTATGCAATAATTATGAGGACACACAAATAAATTATTTTTATTAAGTTTCAATGTCACTAACACTTGTGAAATTATTGTCAATCCTAATTATTTAGTATCAGCCTCTGCCGGCAACTTCGTCCATGTGGAATAGTCACTTTGGGCTAAAGCCAACATGCAGCAGAAACTCTTAAGAGGGAAAAAACCCTGATTTTTAGTCATTCTTCAATGGTGCTCCACTCTTATTGGTCTTAGGATGATGATATGTAGCCTATAACTATCCTCGATAACAGAGCTATATAACATTGAAAGATTTTTCCAAATCAGACCAGTAGTTCCTGAGATTACCCCCTACAATGAACCACCAAAAACTTACAAACTCACAACGTCACAAACTTTACCTCTTTATAATATTAGTATAGACTAGTATAGATGAATTATACATCTGAATGATTTTCACAGTATTAACCTTTACCCGTCCAGAGCAGCATTTTCACTGGTACATACTAGCAACTAGTACTTTGATATCTATATAAATACTTGAAAGGTTAAGTATAATAAGATTTCCACATGTAATGCAGAGTGCAATGCAGTAATGAAAAGAATAACATGGTCAATAATATTAAAAAGATATAAACTTTTCATTACACTTATGAAACCTTCATGTAAGAATTGTTAAGTAATAGCATTGACTAAATAATTTATGATTATACACAAAAAATAATATTGATAAATCATTCTATGCAATAAGATATTAAAATAATTCAAGAAAATACAAAACATGTTACATTTTGTAGGCAGGTGAAAAACATATATAAACACAATGTTAAGGGAATATAACTAAAAGAATTTGGTTAGTTGCTAATATAATTTTTAAACATAATTTTGGTACTGAATCCAATTCACTATTAGACTGAAATATTGTAGTATATTATGTGTTACACCTTTGGCAATCAGTTGTAATGTAGTAAGAAAGCTGTTAAAACCTTGCTAGTCAGTTAGAAAAAAAAAACAGTTGTAAATCATGTTTTGAAAATAATATTTTACAAGTTAATTTAATAATCTGCCTTTTACTGGCATAAATGAAGAAATTCTGATAAATTGGCTAGGTATTGAGGAGAAACATAGACATAGTTGTGTCACTAAATGTAAGATAGGATATATGAGTCTATAATACAATTAAACTCAATAGATATCACAGAGTTTGCATCATTCTAAACAGTTCCTGACACTGTCAAAATAATAGACAAATTGATACAAATACACATATATACGATACATCAATATATTTCCTTTAAACTGGTAATGTATTACAATAAAAATTGTTGTATTATTGTGCATTATAGTGAGGTTATACTTGTTTGTACATACGAAACTATAAAAACGAATTTACTTACGTCTGTGAAACTTTTCTCGTCCCTCAAATGCCTGAACGATGTAACCATGTTCGTCTGGAAATCGTTCCATTTCAGAAAGAACTGCTGATCGCCCATATTGTTAGATAAGCTGAAATTCCATAAAGAAAAAAGTAAATAAGTCCACATAAATATGTAATAAACTATCTCATCATTTTTAAAAGTTTGATCGGTTATTACAATAACGGCACGTGTATTGAATAGATATTGTTAGAAAAATATTTTAGATTCATAGTATACATACGTCACTAATTATATACAAACTGATGCTTACCCACGAACACTAAGTTACAAAAATTTCTTTTAAATTTTTATCTTGCACTATACTCGTTAAACACACATCCAAGGGCACACGTAATATTTCGAAACAGTCAAGTAAAAGTTAAGCAATTGAAATCTCAAAATAAAGACGCTGTCTCGCATAAATTAGCGACTTCTTTCTATTTCTTGAAATTCTTTCATTCACCTAGGCAGTGTTGTCAGATTAAACATTCCATTTTACTTTCGAGCTTCATTATTGTTTTTTTTTTGTGAGTTACATGTAAAACACCTATTTATGTCTAAAAATTGTTTTTTTTTTTATTATTGAAGCTCTACAAAGTGACTGCACTATGCCTAATGGTAAGTATAGTACAATCCAAAAACTGGCGACCACCGAAAGACAGATTATCCATCGCTACTCGCCGCTGTCATGCCGGCCATAATGACGAAAGTCTTCCGGTACTGGATATGCACAGGCTAATCCCGAAACGTGACGCGCAGAAGCGATTCACTGTGACGAGCTTTTTCGCCATGTACATGGTGGTTGCGACCCAGTCGGGCTGTAAAACCCTACCACCCCGCTATCGCCATTGCCTCGTTCGTTGATCAGCAGGGTGCACCACGGGCAGGTGAGGTTGGCTTGGGTGTCTCAAGTTTTAAGATATTACTCGACACCCCTTACACCCCAAAATTTCTTTAAAGTAAAACTTCATTTGAGACGATATGAATTGGATTTTATCAAACGAAAATGTGTGACGATAAAAATATATTTAAATATGTATATATAGGCTTTAGGCTGTGAGAGAACGAAATAGTATATTCTTAATGTACTTGAAATATATATAAAGTTAGGGAGAGAGATAGAGAGAGAGACAGAGAATCGGTGAAATCCATAGCACATTATTTTCTTTTATAATTTATTATAATATATATTTCATTATTGGATAGCAGTGACTATCGCACCCTTTTAAAAATTAGTCTTTAAATATGTTAACAATGGTATAATATACACTCATCAAAAAAGTCTAAGCAACATATACTAATTTAAAATTGTAGGATGGTTCTTCACATTATAACGTATTTTATTTTTAAAATAATATCTTTCGGGTTCAATGATGTAAAAATAACAGCTGTTATCTTTATAAGTTCTTTTAATAACAGAAATAAACAATATTAGAATATACTGTAGAAACTAAGATACATAAGAAACTAAACTTTTTTTTTTACAAAATGAAATTTCTAAAGAAAATGTATTTATTGTGAAAGAATAGAACAATTTAATACAAAGTATAGTCTCCTCTGCTATTCAGAACTTGTTGGCAACGATTATTCATTGAATTAATGAGACTGTTTATGTCATCTTGCGGTATTCGCTCCTAATGGATTGTAGCAAATCCTTCAGCTGTTTGCAATTGCAAGCATTGTAAGTCTTCTTTCCAAGCTGTTCTTAAACCTAGCAGAACTACGGGAAGCACGTCCGACCACCGCCGTTTATCATGTGCCATAATCGCTGCCTTCAGTGTGCGATGGAATCTCTATTATCCCGTTCGCTTCAGGGTGATAGGCAGTTGTGTGGCGCAGGTTGATTCCACAGAGATTTGAAAGCGCTTTAAAGAGATTGGAGGTAAATTGGCGTCCCTGATCAGTAGTGATTGTTTCAGGACAACCAAAACGTGCAATCCAAGTTTCATACAAAGCTTTCGCAACTGTCTCGGCGGAAATGTCGTGCAGTGGTTTGACTTCTGGCCAGCGTGTGTATCTGTCTATTGCTGTCAAGCAGTATCTAAAATCGTGTGATGGTGGCAGTGGACCAATTAAGTCGATATGCACGTGACTAAAACGTGACTTTGGTAGATTGAAGTCACCAATAGGAGAGGAAGTATGTTTGTGAATTTTTGATTTTTGACAGGCTTCGCAGGTTTTTACCCACCAACGGCAATCTTTTCGAACTAAAATCTCTCGGTCAACGTTTTTATCGTAGCCTTTGCTCCTGGATGACTCAGGGAATGAATGTAATCGAAGATCTGCCGGCGTAAGCTCTGAACTACAAATGGCCGAGGCTTCGATAAAGAAGTCTCACAAACTATGATGATATCCATACCGGGAATAGGTATTTTCTTGAGGTGTAAAGATGAGGATTGGTTTTCCAGGAGTGCATTGAGTTCCTCGTCTGATTCTTGAGCCAATGCGAGATGTTTTAAATCCATTAATGGCGATATGCTTTCAATGCGGGATAAGGTGTCAGCGGTTATGTTGCATTTTCCAGATATGTGTCTTATATCTGTTGAAAATTGTGATACAAAATCCATATGGTTAAATTGCCTGGGTGAACACTTTTGATTATTTTGAAGAAAAGCGAATGTAAGGGGCTTGTGATCTGTGTAAATAATATAATGTCTGCCCTCTATCATATAGCGAAAATGCTTGACGCTTTCATAAATGGCAAGTAGTTCTCGATCGTATGCACTATATAACTGCTGAGCTTTGTTCAATTTTTTACTAAAGAAAGCTAAGGGTTGCCATACCTTGTTAACGAGCTATTGTACGACTGCGCCCAAGGCTGAGTTCGATGCATCAGTCACGAGGGCAAGCGGTGCGTTTATCACAGGATGCGCTAAAAGAGTAGAGTTTACAATGCTGGTTTTGCATTTATTAAAAGCTTCTAAGTGTAAAGGTGTCCAGGTAAGTAGGTGTGAACCTTTGACTTTAGGTCCAGACAACATCTCATGAAGTGGAGCTTGGTCAGCAGCAGCGTGCTGAATAAAACACCTGTAAAAATTTATCATTTCTAGGAATCTGCGCAGGCCATTTACAGTTTTTGGAGGTTCATAACCCTGAATGGCTTTGACTTTGTCATCTAAAGGGCGGGTGCCGTGCCGGGAGATGTGAAAGCCAAGGAAATCGACCTCATCTTTGCCGAATTCTGACTTACTTTCATTTATCTGAAGTCCATACTCTTGTAAACGCTTAAAAACCAGTTCCAGGTCTTCCAGGTGTTTGGATCTATTTGGTGAATATATCAAGATATCATCTATATAAGAGTAACAGCAGTCCAGACCTCTTAATACTTCGTCTAGAAATCTTTGAAACGTCTGGGCTGCGTTTCTTAATCCAAATGACATAAACGGGAATTCGTATAGACCGAAAGGTGTTGTGATGGCTGTTTTACGCACATCAGCTGGAAAAACTGGAATTTGGGTAAATGCTTTGACCAGATCTACCTTTGAAAATATAGTACAACCAGCGAGGCGATGTGCATAATCTTGAATGTGTGGAATCGGGTACCTGTCAGGGACGGTCCGCGCATTAAGTGCACGGTAATCGCCACAGGGCCTCCAACCATTCTTCTTCGGTGCCAGGTGTAGTGCAGAAGCCCAAGGTGAGTCGGATGGGCGCGCTGTGCCATCGCTGACCATGTCTTGGAATTGCTGTTTGACTAACTTCAGCCTGTCTGGGGCGAGGCGACGTGGCCTACAAAATAATGGAGCACCAGGTGTGGTATTTATATAATGGACAGTAGAATGTTTAATTTCACGGAATACGCCTGATGGCTTTATTAAATCCGGGTATTTTGCTAACAAATTATGAAAATCGGTATTACCCGAGATCACCTTAACACTAGTTTGATTACTCGACCCTAGTATTCTAGGTGAAGATAGTGTAGTTAATGTGTCATGTAATCGGCCATATTTACAATCGACTAATAAGCCATAATGTGAGATAAAATCGGCCCCTAAGATTGGGGTGTCCACATTTGCAACCACAAAATTCCAGGTGAAGTCACGTCTCAACCCTAGGTCCAAATGTAACAATAAGGTACCATAGGTGTTGATAACGGTTCCATTAGTGGCGGTCAGGGTGAAGTCTGAGGGCTGTCGTTGTTGCCGTAAAAATCGGCGAGGTAATACGCACAGATCAGATCCCGTATCTATTAAGTAACTCACCTTGGACTTCTTGTCTGTGATAAAGAGGCGACTTGTTACATTATGGCAGACGTCCGTCGCGTCTACGTGCTGCCGGTGGTGTTTACCGAAGTATAATTACACGGTGCAGTACATTTCTTCGCCTTGTCGCCGAAATTGCTGTGGTACCAACACATTCCAGGAACTCGGCTTCGGGATCGGCTTCGGCTTCAGGGCTTGCGACGATTGTGAAAACGTCCATGGGTGTTTATGGAAAGTTGGGCGATCTGCTGTCTCAACTCAGTTTGAACTCTCGTTGTTATTAAGTCATCGATTCGTTTCATAAAAGTGTCGAGGTTAATATTAAACATACCGGCACTAGTGCTGGCTATCTGCTGTGATGGCAAGGGTGCCACCTCACAGATTTTATCTGCTAACTCGGCGACAACTTCTAGGGGAGCAGATGATTGGCACACTATGATAGCCTGCACGTGAGGAGGTAAACGACTTGACCATAAACTCCGTAGAAATTCGTCGTTCACACTGTCAGCTGCTAACGTCTTTAAATGTCGCAAAAACTGGGACGGTTTCCTGTCCCCTAGCTCTTCGTGAGTGAGACAACAATTGTGTTATTTGATGCTCACGCGAAATAGACAGACGTTTTATTAACTCTTGCTTGAGTTTGTCGTACTTACCCGTCGGTGGCGGGTTTTTAACAATGTCTTTTATCTCCCTTATGTACCGCTGATCCAACTGAGAAATTATGTGATAAAATTTTGTTGTATCCTCCTTAATGCCCGATATTTGAAATTGTGCTTCGGCTTGCACAAACCAGACCTCAGGGTCTTCCGGCCAAAATGGAGGTAGGCGGACAGCGACACGATCGACTGAAGAGGGATGAGCTGCTGCGTTCTCACAGGTCTCGTCAGTTCTTCTCTCAGACGTCATATTTGACTATTATGATTAATATAGCGACCAAAAATCATGTCGGGGTCACCACTGTAGAGTAGTCCTACACTTAACGTGTTCGTAATAAATGTGGCACGTCGTGAGAGCGATAAAAATGTACGTGTGTCCCGAAGTAGGCTCAGAGGACACTGGCAATGCGCGAGCGCCGGCGCGGCTCGTCGGTCGGCCGAGGATCCCGTTATTTCCCCGCGCGTCCCCGCGGTCTTCTCCGCCGCTGTCGCCGCGAGGTGCAACTATTAAATTTAATGATTACGCGCTGCCACAGGTTGTTGCCGCTCCATGCGTGCTCGATGGGGTTGAGATCTGGCGATTGTGCAGGCCAGGGCAATACCCGGATGTTCTCCGTTGCAAAGTATTCACTGGTTCGCCGAGCTGTATATGAACGCACATTGTCATGCATTAACCTAAAATCGGAGCCAAAGGTTTTTGCAAATGGGTAGACATAAGGTCTGAGAATATCCTCAATGTAATTTTCAGCGTTCATGTTTCCATTTACAAAAACGATGTCAGTTCGCCTGTTCTTCATAATACCCGCCCATAACATAGCTGTTGAGCCGCTGTATGGATGAACTTCCTGAACGCACTTGAGCCTTTCAGTATTTCCGGGCCGACGATACACTCGCACCCTTCTTGTATCAGGCTTAAACCCGAATCGCGACTCATCGGAAAACATAATTTTATCCCCTTGTTCCTGGGTCCATGTTTTGCGTTCTCTACACCATTCACATCGATGAGCGCGATTCCCGTGACCTATCGGTGGGCACCTGATTGGGCGTCGAGCTCGTAGGCCGTACTCATTCAGTCGATTTCGCACAGTTTGAGGACTTACATCAACACCGCTTGAAATTTGTAGCCTCAAACTTATCTCTCGAGCGGTTAACATCGGCTGGCGTCTTGCAGTCACTTGTATGTACCGGTCTTGCCGAGTGGTTGTATTCTTTTACGGCCTGGATGCTGTTCAGCGGGTTCTCCTGTATTATTGTAGCGCTGCCAAAGACGATAAATAACACTTCTATGAATGCCAAAATGTTGAGATACCTGAGATTGTTTACTTCCCGCTTGCAACATCCCTACAGCTCTTTGCATTTCATCTGCCATCAAATGACGTCGCTTCATGACGTAAAGAATATCTAACAATTCAATTTTGTCGTTAACTTTATTTAAATGGTTGGTAAAATTATAAAATCAAGACTAAACGTAGCAATTAAAACGCACTTAAATTCAAACAAATTCGCAGTCATTTGAATTTTATGAAAAAACAAAACATAATCAATTTTTTTTTACAACCAGCCAGTATATCATCAATAACAAAAAAGTTTACTTACCTACGCACTTTGTTTGAGTAAATACTTAGAAATTAATTAATATAAATGGTAAAATTTGTAATATTACGCATGTTGCTTAGGCTTTTTTGATGTGTGTATTAAGATATTACAAAATAACGTCGAAAACTTTTAACACTTCTATACTATATTTATCTCATTCTCTTAAAAATTGATCAGAACACTAAATTTCATTTCTATTGCGTATGAACTATACACATTTTTTTAAAACATAAAACTCATACATACCATGACCCATGTTGTCATCTGTACTTGTACAAATTAATTCAAATTTAGAGAGAGGAAGATAAGAGTTTATTGTTATTATATGAATACCGACCATATTTTTTGTAAGAAAGGAACAACTTCGCATTTATTTTGTAACAAAGGAAAAAATATAGATTTCTTGGTTTTATTTTTTATATTTTGATTTTTTGGTATAAATTTAATTTTAGTTATCTCCTCAAATTTTGGGTGATTTTACAAATTTGGTATCACCTATCGTCTCGGCCTATCGTTCATTGGTAGACTAGCTATCATTATTCCCTGTGGCTATCATCTCACATTCTACGATCCGTTCATAAACAGTTATGAATGAACATTATTTTTATTAAACAAGTATATCTTCTCAGAATATTTTAATTAATATGTAATGTATTTAAATATATTCTAAGCGTTTTTATAAGTCGTGTTATATTAAATATATTTCATTTATAATGTAATAGGACGAACTTTTCTGCCATCTCGCTTCGAATAGCTAAACTAGATCTAAGTTTTAAATTTCAATTCAATCTTTGGGTTTCTCTTTTAGGGAAGGTCATAATAATACATAATGTTGATGTTACGTCACACAACATAGATAATAATAACATTAAATAAAAATTTTATAATACATTATTTCTTTCTTGTAATTTGACAATAATAACCAAATTTTATCAGTCAATTTGCCTAGAACATCATATGTACATTTAGGTAGATTTATTTACTTTAATGTCAATACTTTATGAATTGTGTTATTTATTGCTTTGTTCATCTTGTTATAATCTTAAAACCCATTTAAACTAAAGAAGTCCTTAAATAATATATTAGTACGAACTAAAACAAGTTTAGATTACGACCATGAAGCATTGATATTGTCAAGGAATAACTTATTTGAGTTAAATATTCTTATTACATAATATCTCCGTCAGCTTGAGATTATGCATCGTTATGAAAGGATTGATTATGTTATAGATTGTTAGGCGTAGGGTTCTCAAAGAACAATTTTCAGCGTAGTTGATACAATCGTTTAATTATGAATACCTGAAAAAAGGGTAGGATGTACCGGTGTGGATTGCGATCTCTATATACACTGTAATATGTAATATACTTAACAGACTGTCTGTTGCGTTTGATGTATGTAATCATTGTATGTCCAGGTACCAAACGGTTTGCAGGTCGGCATGACAGCGATGACTTTTAGATTACGTTGTACTTACCGTCAGGTACGATGATATCCACCGCTGGGGCGGCACGATGAAGTTTATAGAGATCTCGTGCCGCCTCAACTATAGCGGAAGACGTACACCGTGGGGTTTTAGTCCGTGGGAGTCGGACATAACCCACCCTCTCCCCTCGGGAGATAAGGGATATCACTTTTTCGTACGAGAATAAAAAAGATAGAAATAAAATACCATTTATTTAATAATACTCAATTTTTATTTCACAAAAACGTTTTTAAAACGACACTCATATTGCATAAAGAAAGAGAGGCAAAAGGTGAAATAGTAAATCTTAATATAGCTATAATGATCATAATAATCATGCTTTAAATATTCTATAACATTTTAATTTAACCTCTATAATTAACTTACGTTATCTATGTTTTTAAAAACACACTACATTTTGAAAGGCCAAGCGGTGTTGCCACATTATTTCTTAATTTTAACTTTAATTATAATTTAAATATAATAAGTACGAGATTACTACTTAATTAACTTATAACTAGTTATGTAACTTTATTGACTGTAATAAGGCGTAAATAGTAATAAAATATAAATAAAAACAATTTGATTACTCGACACAAGATTGACTTACTAATTAATTATACATAAGAATATTGATTATCAGTTTCCTCAAATAAAAAAATCAATAACTCACACTTATAATTATAAAATGATAGTCTTTATTTCCAGTTGTTTTTATTTGTAGCATTTTTGTATGAAAAATCCAATCATTTGTGATATTTATAACATTCCTCCTGTAGCATAATTTTACTTGCTTCAAATGTATTTTAATTAGTAAGTATAAGAAAAAAAGTTTAGTTTTTTTCCACAAATCCATAATATAAAACAGAAATTTTCAAATTACTTATAATTTTATACTTTATCTTAATTTCAGTATAAATAATAAGGTACAAACCGTAAAGGTTAGCCGCAAATTATTTAATAAAAAAATATAATTACAATATCAAGACGTTGTTTCTCATTTTTAACTATAATTGACATGAAGCAGGTTATTTGTCTTTAAATGAATTTAAACTTAGAGCCGCTAAACTTACTTTGGTATAGTTTAGGTCTTAGTTATCTTTTACAAAACTATTCTTACGTTGAAGCGAACTTATTTAAGAAATACCCCATACATAATCTGTTGAAAGCCCATAAAACAAGATCCATCTGTCAAACTGACACTTAATAATTTTCTGAAGCACATAATAACCGATCTGTCAATGTCAAACTTCAAGAAAAAAAAATACAGCAAAATAAAAAGAAAAACCTTCAAAAATTAGACAGAGATCTCTTTAAGTAATACAAACATATAAAAAATCGTGAAAATATAATCTGAAGAATATTCATTATCTAATTTACCAGATAAGATTATACTAACATTTCACAAAAACTTTTTTATAGAATATTATAATTAAAAAATAAACAAAATGACAACATATAAAAAGTTACACCTAAATTTGCTTGAAAGCAATAATGCAAAATATATTATTAAATGTATAATAAGTTTGCTTCGATATCGCGTAAGATTCTTAAAATAACTAGTTATATCATCATTTTTCCTAACATAATTCAAACCCTTACATTATTTATTGCTAAAAATATTCATGTTTAAGTAAGTACTTACTAAACTTAATATAGTAATTAATATTGGAATTAACACATATTATATTCCGTATTTGGTATTTACTTAGCAATTACAAAATATACAAAGCACATTCAGACTTAGGTATATTCTAGCGTATGTTTTGTCAATCCTTTTTCAGGAGACATTATTATTTTATATCTAAATCTAACTTAACCGGAGTTTTTAACTCGTTATAAGAATAATATTGCTGCCAAAAAACAATAACGTTCAAAATTAACAAATAAATTTTACAAAAGATACTTTTAGAGTGATAAAATATTAAAAAGTTTTTTTTGAAACCATACATTACTATTAAAAAAAGTATATGTCGCTATGGTAAAACGAATGTCCACCGATATTACGTGATAATAATAATAAAATATACCTATATCTAACTATTTACAAGATTAAGAACCTTAAAGAGATCTTAAATTATTAATATAATTACCATTTACTAGTCTTTGTCAATAAAAGAAATGCCATAACTTTGAGCAAATAAAACTTTACACTTTACAGTCGTATTACGAATGATTAATATTTCTAGTATATTTAAAAATAAATAGTCTATTTTATAGATATAAAAAAATACAGACAAGCTAAAGAGCGAGAGAAATATATATATTTAAACAGGAAAGACAAAGATATTATACGTACTTGATTACTTGAAAAATGTTGCAAAATTATTTTTCTTAGAACTATCATTGGTTGAATAACTAACAGTAATCTTATTGTTATCTCTTTTACTTCTATTCTCGTTGATATTTTGGTATTATAGCTTAGGATAAGAAAAAAAATCGTTTATATATTGACTAGACAATTTTGGATTTGCGAAAAAAAAATTTTTTTTGGTTGAAACTTCATTTTTAAGAAGTGGATGAAAAGATGAAAGTGCAATTACTACGCGACTAGATGGAAATGCAAAATCGTTGCTTAGAACATCGGTGTTTAACGAATTAATTGTGCTTAATTAGTAGACCGATTATTTTTTTAATACATACGAGTATATAATTTTAAAATTACATTCTAAAATCTAATGTAATATATGTACTTTAAACTGGCACTAAAGAAAATATTCGTTGTTTATACCCACATATATAAGCATTGTAATTTTAAGGCAGAATAGGACGGTTTATAATATAATGAAGGCAGCTAAAGGCACTATGAAGCTTATTTACATACGCTTGTTCCATAATTAAGACTCTCGTCAGTAGATGGCGTTGTAACAAAATTCGTTTGGGTTTGAATTTGAAATGGTATTTTTAGTCCTCGCGGAGCTAGTATGAGTCTAGCAGGCGTCACGAGGACTAAGGCGTACTCTCATTTATTTACGCCAAGTATTTTCGCAGCTTCATCGGCAGATGATAAGAGCTTGTTGATTGTTTTGTCCGGAATTCCCAGCAGCTTCCCGATGAGATCACTGCCATTTTCCCCGTCATTGTCAGCATCAGACGAGTATTTGCGTGACGTCATGTCCAGTTTGAGTTTCTTCTCGTACGGCACCGACGGTGGTGAGTTGTTGTTGTTGACGTTGCTCGGTATTTCATTACCGGAACCATCATCGTCTTGATAGCGATATCTGAAATAAAATTTAATCGTAGACTAAATGACACTTCAGTTGTAATCTTAAAAATATTAAAAAAGAAAAAAAACAAAAGAAATAAACTATTTTTCGAATGGTTATCAAATATATAGCAAACCAAAATTTTACAGATTAACAACATATATAAATGGTATTTTAACGTAAGAAACAAGTACAATTTACAGGACTAAAATAGATTTCTATATCTAATAACTAATATCTGCTCGCGGCTTCGTTCGCTTTAATGGAGATTAAACTGTTTCTTGGGAACAGTATTTTTTTTGGATGAAAGGTACCCAATCTCCTTTAGTATATTCATGGAAATGTCTTACAAAAAGTCATGTTGATCGGTACAATAGTTAAAGGGCTTTTCAAGTATTATGTAAGCACTAGTAAGGTTGGGGGGGGGGTGTCCTTGATTTGTTTATTATTGATGACATAGGGGATGGGGTCTGGTTAGTGATAACATCAGCAATATTTCTTTATTAAACCGGAATACATATAGATAAATGTTTACGTAAGCATGGGAGATAAGAGTTTTGCTTACATTTGCTGACCAGGGGGAGGAGGCAGTCGGAAATTACAAGAATTCTGCTTACGTAAGACTTGGACGGCCCCTAAAACGTGGACGTCTAACAAAGAAACTCATATTCGCATTTATAATATTAGTAAGGATAACAACTTATACTTACCCATTACTCGCATTATGAGACTCATTGGGAGTGTCTGGCGGCGAAGCTTCCTCATCATCTGTGACTTCTTCTCGATGCTTCTTTCGGTGACGAAGCATGCTGTGTTTTAGTGTAAAGCGTCGACGACATAAATCACAGGCGAACGGTCTTTCTCCTGAGTGAGTGCGCATGTGACGACGTAAGTCTTCAGCAGACCAGAAGCGACGAACGCAAAATGCACATACAACCTTAAAAAGTATAAAAATAGTTATACAGAGATATGTGTGATTTGTTACTGTTTTCTTTTATTTCCTCTATATTCGGCAGGGAACAACATATTTCAATGAAAATTAAAATCATACTTTCAATACTATAAATATTACTTGAAATACTTGTTATATAGGAGCACAAATTTCAACTCTCAAATTTATTAATAGTACTTATATTTGTCGCTTAAAGAATACAGTGCCGTGATTTATAATATATGTAAGTAAATCCGTACCTTCCTATTAGCATGATCAGGAAACTTTCCCCGCTCATCGTCGTCAGCACTTTCACTCCGGTCACTGGCTGCATCAAGAGCACCTTTATTCACCAATTGTTCATATTCTGCTGCATGAGTCGATGCTAAATGAGCCAGTGTAATACTTCTGTCTCCAAAGGAGGCTTCACACAAATGGCACTTGAAAACTAATCCGCAATCGGAATTCTCATCTACCACCTCTGGATTTGGAGATTCTGGCTGTGATTCGGGGCCGTGTCTCGAAGACATATGCTTCTTCAATGTCTCCATTGAGGAGAAAGTGCTGGTTGGACAAGATGCACATTTAAATGGCCTCTCAGGGACATTTCTGACATCATTAAGAGGCTGTGGTGTTGAAATAGCATCTGTGATGGGTTCAGCAAGAATAGCTCTTGCTGAACCACCGTGCTTCCTTAGTAAGTGGCGATCGCAGTTTGATTTGGTGGTAAAGAGTAAAGGACAGTGTGGACATTTGAATGGTTTTTGTCCTGTGTGGGTAAGGACGTGGCGTCGCAAGGATGAAGACCACGGAAATTTTCGGTGGCAATATGGACAGGATACTCGATTCGGAGCAAGGCTATATGCAGACTTCTTTTTTGGTGGTTGGGTTGTGTCCGATTCAGATCTAAACAACAAAAAATGTTTTGTTAATCTCACATGATAAGTAAGTAGTATAGATTGATTTAATAAAATTTATTCATTACATCTATAAGATAATAAATTTAGGTCAGTATTTTAATCGTTAATTAGTTAAAAATGAGTATACTAAAATAATTAAAATGCTTAAGAGAAAATCATTAGAACTCACTTATTTTCGTCACTGCCAGAAATGTTTCCCTCACTGGTGGATGCAACAAGTCCTTCTTCATCTTCTTCTTCATCGCTACGTGTTGAGACAACTGGTAGTGGTGTTGGCTCTTGAACAGATGTTAGTATGGGATCTGTACCGGTATCCATCTTTTCAGTGGGAATTGGTACGGGTTTGTTTATTAAATTTCCAGCAATCTTAAGATCAAAATCCTTGTTTATTTCTTGCTGGCAAGTAGCCATCAAAATTTCTGCCGCGGCTCGACGTGCTGCAGTATGATCTTCAGATTTATTATCTAGCTCTGGTTCCTCATCTATAACTAATGTATCGTCTTCATCTTCTTCATTATCAGCAACCTCATCAGAATCACGACGGACAGGCGAACGCTCAGACTGTTGTAAAGGACGCTCTAGATGACGAGCTAAGAGAGCAAATTTGACACGATCTGCCAATGTCTCTGATGTTGGGTATGGAGGTGGGGCTCTCTGAGGTGGCCTTCTTACACTCCAATGTTGAGGATGTTGTTGCTTAACATGGCGTTCCATGTTAGAACGCAATGTAAATCTGGCAGAGCATTGAGAGCAAGAAAATGGTCTTTCCGTACGGTATCGTCTTTGCTTCTGCTTTGGCATGAGAACACCGTTCTTTATTACCATTTTTACCGAATCGGTTTGCGGTACTAGGCTATTACTTAAAGGTCGCGGAGATTCAGAATGTGGTGGTGGTTCTGGTGACGCAACTTGATTGAGTATAGGTTTTTGCTCTTCTTCTTCGGATTCTTGCTTTGGTTGTATGTCTTGTTCATTAGCTACAAGTCTTCCTCCGCTCATGCTTAAACCGCGAATTATTTCTTTTTGTATTCGCTGTTTTATTTCGGTAAGTTCTTGCGAATCTGATGGATGAGGAAAAAAGGAAGGTTGAAGAAAGTAGGGAAAAGAAGGAGGTAGTGGTAATCCTGGCAATCCTGGAACGGTACCAGCATATAGCTGAGAAAGATGTGTAGCATAATATGCTGGGTCGATTTTAGGAAGAGAGTTTTCAAATAATCTTTGTTGTGCTAGCAAGAATCTTGTTTTTTCAAAAGCTGATGCAGCAACTGTTGCTGGATCAGGTTCGAAGGATGGCCGTATTGAAGTTTTCGGCTCATCGTCAGTGTCTCGTTTCTTTTTACTGAGATCTAAAACATCACAGCTATTGTTATCACTTGTGCTTAAGTCGACTGGCGCTTCTTCTTCATAACTCTCTGGTTGAACATCATTTACTTTGTATGTAAGGTCTGGGGGTCTGAATTCAGGTATTTGTGTCAATTGGCCAATGCCCTTTACTTTGATCCTGGGCGTGGGTTGCTCAGATTCTCTTGGAGTATTCGTAGCTTCTGATATTGGTTTTGTTGTTAAAGAAGTAACCGGATGTCGATCAGTTATGAAACTTGGAGTAAAATGTGTAAGTGGAGTATCACGACCAGTATTTTCTTTACTTCTTTCAACATCGGGAGTGTGAAATGCCAGTGATCTCTTCACTTCGACCCGAGCAAGTTTTGAATTTACTTCGTCATTATTTGGATCTTCCGATGGATGATAGATTATTGAACGTTTAACATCTTCTCGTGTCACTTTAGCGTGTCTGTTTCTCAAATGTCTTTCACAGTTTGCTTTTGTTGTAAAAGCATAGTTACAGACAGCACATTCATATGGTCTATCCCCATTATGGGTACGCATGTGTCTTACTAATGCAGCCTTATCTAAAGACGCATGTGGGCACATGTTACACTGATAGGGTCCTGGTCCTGTACCACTAAGATGTACTCTATTATGTCCCTTCAAAGCTCTAAGATTAGGAAATTTAGCCGGGCACAATCTACAAGGAAATTCTCCTCGTAACTTCATGCGTCTGAATTCAGCAGCAAAATTATCTTGTGTTTCTTCGACTTCTCGTTCCTTTATAATAGTGTCAGGGGGTGTTAGAACAGAACTATCTAAAGCCACTCTAGTACCGGTTAATCTCTCTAATAAGCTGCCTGCAGAGGTAACGTTCAAAATCGACTGAATGTCCGCCAAGTCTCTCGCAGCATCCATATGTCTAATACCATTAGAGGACAGGTGACTATCGTCATATTTTGGTGTGAATCTATCCATCGGTGGAGTTAAAGTTCCTGGAATCCCAAAAGACCTATTTCTGAGATCCAATTTAGCAAAAAAATCCTCTCTCCGATCACGTTCTGGGCTTGAGATATGAGCAGCTGTACAACTTTTCTTATGAATATCTAATGCTTGCCCATTTGGAAAATCTCTACAACATGATCTACATTGATAACGAGACCCTGTAATATTATGAGAATTGCGTTCTAATCCTCGAGTAATTTCAGGGAATCTCTTTTTTGAGAAGTCCACGAATGTGACATCTTCATATCCTGGTCTAGAGTCGTCACCGTGCGCTGTGAAGCGATGAATATCATAAGCGTTGACAGAGTCAAAGCACTGTCGACATTTTGGGCATTCGTAACGCGCAATTCTTTTATCCATAGGCATAGGAGATGGGGACGTCGAGGCCGGTCTTTTACGAGCTTTTCTGGCATCTTCTTCGTCGCTCCTGTCCGAACGGTTGTCACTATCGATACTGGTAGTACGAACCCTAATTTCATGCTGATCAATTTTCATTTTATCCATTTCCTCGTCGGCTTCGATTTTAGCCTCACTGATGTCCTCTGTTTTGATTTCTGTAACAAAAGAGCGTACACGTTACAATTGATTACGAACATGTTTGAATAACGTAGATCGCTTTCATTTTATAATTCTAAGAAAAGTCGACAATAGATGAGTCAGGCAATTCACTTGTTGTGTGAGGCAGTAATAAAATAATAAGAGATATCGTTGTTCGAACGTAGGTAAGTAGGTAACTACAATCAGCTAATAGATTTGGGTATTATGCTACTCAACAAAAGATGGCGTTTGAATGAATGGTTTTATATTTCTTAGTATGAGTTCGGAATAACTGATTGACTCGGTACATTCTTATACATACATTATTTGAAATTGATGAACGTTGGTGAATTAACAAATTGCGTAACCCTAAATAATTCTAAAACGTTTTTCAATAATACATGTTGACTTTGAGCGGTGAAAGGTGAATTAAAGTTAACTTTTGACATTTGTAAAACCACCTTTTGAGTCATTATACGTTTATTTTTATTACTTTCCATAACCTTCCACCAAAAAATATTCTGCCTATAGTCCTATAGCCACAGTCGTTAACTTGCATCTCGAAAAGATTGACATTAGTGGCCAATAAGCTTCAGATAGAGCTTGCATAAAACTAAAATGATGAAAATAAAAAAAATCTTTAATTTAGAATTAATCATCGAGGATAACGATCTTGGGTTTATTTGTTTGATTAAATTTCCACCACATATTATATCATATATGTGTAATAAGACACTCATATAGAATACGAGTAAAATGAAAATATTTAAGTTTTTTTTTCGAACTGACAGCAAGGCTTTAACAGCTTCACCGGACTAAGATTTTTTTTATATCATATAGGAGGCAAACGAACATGCGGTCACCTGTTGTTAAGCGATCACCGCCGTCCATAGACATTAGCAACCCCAGAAGAGTCGCAAGTGCGTTGCCAGCCTGTGTTTGGGGGAATGGAGAGAAAGGCAGGGGGGAAGGGAGAGGAGAGGGGAAGGGAGAGGAGAGGGGAAGGGAAATGGGTCTTCGGCACTCTCACTGACCGAACGAAACGCAACAATGCAAGGATTGTTACTTCACGTCAGTTTTCTGTGAGAGGGTAGTGCTACCCCGGACAAGCCGACCCGTTTATGCTGAAAATAGTAATAACTTTAGCGTGGCTCTACCACTATTGACAAAATACTAAGTAATAGCAAGCTTCTTTTGCTTAATAAAAAATTACACATAATAATGTCTTAAACAAAAATAGTAAGTATACAATTTATAACATAGATAGTTATTATCAGTTGCGATATAACTGATTCGTTTATATCATTCAAATATGTAGAAAGACTCAATTTCAAAATAATATTATAACACACGATTACATGTGTTGCTAAGTCGATAAGCAAGGATTTTGATGAGATGTATGTAATATTCAATTATTTTTTGTTAGAATCATCAACGATCGTTCTTCCATTCAATAACCTCAGAATTGACAAATATATCAATCACACTGGTAAAATATTTGGTTATTAAAAGAATCCAAGAATAACTAGTTTAATATAATGTATTGATGTTATTGTATATAAGGATTGTATTCTTACATAATAGCAACTTTTACATAGCCACGTCTCGGTCATAATATAGAGTCCTTAGTTGATGATTCACGACTATCTTTTGTTTTCAAACATGGCTACTTCATTGCAGTCGAAACCAAACTCTATTCCGTTGATCCTAACGGTTAGATTCCTCAAACACGCCATCTAGTTAGGTTGTAGGGCGCAAAAATCAATAAACTGACACAGTCCGATCGCAGACTACCTGCTTTTTATGTACCTACACGATGATATATTCATACGTTTGTACCGCAAATTCTATAAATCATAAAAACCTATATCTGGTATGCTAACGATGAGTGTTCATTTAGAATGTTTTTCAGTACATTTCGTAGGGTGACCGGTATGATATGTTAGAATAATCTATTTGTTTCTACATTAGATGCAAGGTAAAAATAAGTGAAAAAAGTGGATTACACATAGTAATTTTCTTCTATTAATATACTTAGTATTAATATACCTTTCATCTATACTAATATTATAAAGAGGTAAAGTTTTTGCCGTTGTGACGTTGTAGGGGATAATCTCAGGAAGTACTTGTCCGATTTGAAAAATTGTTCCAGTGGTATATATCTCATTTATCGATGATGGTTATAGATTATATATCACGCTAAGACCAATATAGGAGCGGAGCACCACTGAACAATATTTAAAAATAGTTTTTTTTTTTCTCTTGAAAACTTTCGTTTCGTTTTTAGCCCAAAGTAACTATTCCATGCAAACGAAGTCGTGGGCAGAGGCTAGTACAATAATAAATATGAGTTAGAATCATCAGTTTTATATACAAATTAGATTAACATTAGTTATTTAGTATTACATTTTTTATATAAAAAAATTTGGACACAATTTCACACGGCTGTGTATTTTTAAACAGAGTATAGATTATATTAAGGTAACGAAATACTTTAAAACATACGTATATGTAACACTTCGACACATATTAAAATTAACAATGTGCCATTAAGACACTGTAATTCTAAAATAGGAATTTACTTTTACGTGTGAATTACCCGAATTTAATATAATCTGGCAGGCCAGGTGACAAAATTGACTTTGTTTGACCTTTGACCTTGTCCTTTCAGTTACAAACACTACAAAACAAGAATTAGCAAAATTGCTGTCAATGTTATGCACTTTATTTATATTTATATTCATTCGGCAATTGATTTTTATTAACATAGAAATCTATGTTCCTTAAAGCGTAAGGTTTTTTTAGTAAGAGGAAATATTGCAGTATATTATTGGAAGCACCAAAAAAAGTGAACCAGAAGGTGACGATTACAGTTTCCATTGTAATAATTGAGAGCAAACCGCATGACGCCCGAGGGTTCATACGTTTTTAGTAAATCCCGTTGACGAGAAAAGAGTGAATCACTTCAGACGTCATTTCAAAAGAATATTATTCTGTATATATTTGTTAATTTATCCAATGATAAATAGATATACAGCGGGATATATTTGTTTAATTTAATTACTAGCCTCTGTCCGCGACTTCGTTCTCGTGGAATAATTACATTAGGCTAACGTTAAAACGCAGCGGAAGCTCTCAAAAGGAAAAACCCCCGTTTTTAAACATTTTTCGTTGTTGCATCGCTTCTATTGGTCTTAGCGTGATGATATAAGCCTATAACCATCCTCAATAAATGAGCTGTATAATATTGAAAGAATTTTTAAAATCGGACCAGTTTTTCCTGAGATTACCCCCTACAACGTCACAAACAAACTTTACCTCTTTATGATATTAGTATAGAAGTATAGATCATTTTTAATTACAACTCCGAAATAGACAAAAAAAAATTAAGTATTTCTATTTTATTAAATAATTTTGAATTTAAAAGATGTAAAGATATATTATATTGGTGTTCGTAATTAGAATGACAATGAAGTTATTATTCATTGTAGGATGAAATTAAGGATAAATGAAATGCTTATATGTGGATTGTAAACGTGATGTGTATGTATAACATCTTATTATTACAATTTATAAGTATATTAGATACTTTTCATTTTTAAGCAAATGTTATGTTCAGGAATTTGATTACTGAATTATTTAAAAAGAAAAGTTTTATAATTCAAAGAAATTCATCATATCTCTATTTCTTTGGCACGTTCTGTAAAATGTTTTGATCAACGTTTAAATTACGCAAGTCATATTTTACTAAGTAATACAACTTTAGAATCTTAATTCTAAGAGTGACATATATAAATAATATCTTTTTTTTACTAAATCTACATGTATTTTATTCACATTTTCATTACAATTAATCGTGAGTTGAGAGTTATTTTATAGATGTGTAAATGAATCACAGTTTTAAAATTATGTTACAGGATTTTTTCTTTGTTAGCAATATGTTAATGTCGGATTCGCATGCATTACACTCTAAATAGTATAATAAATTATCGGTGGAGTTTTTGGCGGGATTTTAGCCTGTCATGTAGTGGATTTTATATTTTATTCATAATCTTGTGTTATTTGACTATATATTTTGTAAATTTGGCGGTGTTTTACGTAATATAGTTAGTTTATTGTGCATAAGTGAAGTGAATGGAAAATAATACAACGGAGCATGAAATTCTGAGATGCCACGAAAACTCCCTGGAAGGTACAACAAGGGAGCCACCATCTTGTTAAATTATTGAAATAATGACACGAAGCTTGTAATATTATTAACTACACGCAGTAATAATATGAAAGATTGGTTGCCAAAAAATAAAGATAAAAAAAATAAAAATGATCGATGCTGGCTTTTTTACGATTGATCACAGATTAGGCAATGACGTTTGACTTGGCTGTTTGGTCTAGTTACATTTGCCTTTTCTCCAGTTCATAAAAATAGGATACAGGTTGCTAGGCGAACAGAGAAGGACATAGGGGTTCGTCTAAAAATAATGCACTGTTCCAGAGGAATACATCAAATCTATATTTTAGCGAGCAATAGCTAGTTTAATATAAAGTAGTCAAAATATACGTTTTTTGTATGGGAATACTATTTAATACTTTCCTTTCTTATTATTATTATTAGAATAACTTTTTTTTCGAAACGAAAACACTGTTGATCTGGAAAGGACTTTACAGCTTCACCGAACTACTAGAATAACTTCTATGTTAAAAATATTCTGTAAAAATTTCAACCGCCTAACCATAAGGTTCAAATTACCATAGGTTTCAATTAAGTTGGGAAACCAAGGGTTTTGTAACATTGTATTATATATTATCGTTCAACATACCCTTTTTCCAACGATGTACATATATCTTTGAATATATTAGTCATAAGATAAGAGGAGACGCGCTGGAAGTTGAAAAACATACCTGATTGATAACGCATTGAATTCAATTAAATTGTTAGTATCTGCTGAAACGTATATGTTAAGCATTAAAATACGTCGTCGCGTTTCTTTATTTAGATAACAACATCCGGCATGAGTCGTATTACGCGAGATACAGAAAATTAAAATCTATCGTGATGACTATATCTTTGGTGTAGATACTTTCTAATGTATTTTATATTACAATTATTTAAAATTTGTATTGAAAATAATAGTAACAGACATATATTCGTGCATGGATTAAACAAGCTATGAGTAGGAATTTTCGTGGATCTTGGAATGTAGTAATGGATTTTATATTTTATTCATAATCTTGTGTTATTTGAGTCTATACCTTGTAGTGTTGGCAGCGTTTTACATAATATAGTTTGGTTATTGTGCACAAGTGAAATGGGTCGGTAAAATGCCTGGAAAGTTCTAACAAGACGGCCACCATTTTGTTAGTTAGAACATTGGTTGCCAAAATAAAATGAAAATGGTATCCTGTTTAAATCCTACTATTATAGTTCAAGAAATTCGTGCGCGACAGTCCTATGGGCTGTTAGACTTTGGGGTGGGGGACGAGATGTGTTAACGGGGGCAGGTGACGTAGCAGGGAAGGAAACGACAAGCTACCTCACCTCGCTTACGTCTGTCACGATCCGGTACGGTCGCGGACGATATTGTCTACCTATACTTCAGATTCTTTTATAATATACTTCGCTAAACAGTAGCTGGATAGTAGCATAGTGCAATGCGGTACAGAAAGAACGACAAACGGTTGTGGTAAATTCCGTCGGCAGTTAAACCTGTCAAGCCTCGTTTGAAGGTCGATATCTTAAAATGGAGAGACTAATACACTGGGAGGGTATTCCATATATCCATAATACAATGAACTCGACATTTACATACTTTAAACTTGCAAAGATGGTTACTAGCGTTTATTTATGGTTACGGATGATATGTGATGGTATAATGTGTGGTAGTCGAGTGGTTTGAAAGATGGAATGTTAATTCGGTGTCCGCAGTTTCGAACCTACGTAACAGCACCAACTTTACGGAATTCGCTTACATTTTCTAATTTAAAGGTAACATTATCGGCTGACGGTCAAGGAAAACATCGTAAAGAAACTTTAACTTGACAAACTTTTCTTGTCGGAAAATATAGAAGTATAGATTTCTTTGAGTTTGAAATCGCTTATACGTCGTAGGCAGACATGGTAATTATGCGCTTACCGTTCCTCGGGAAGAGGCCCATGACTCTTCAGTTGAATGTCTGAATCAGTCCGATGGGATGATGATGATGATATGTAGTTATATAGTATCTAGTGTTAATAGAAGTTGTCAGTTAATAAGTATTTGTCGGTATATGATTAAAATACTTACGAATTTTTTACCTGATACAGATGTACTGAGAGATAAGAGAAGTATCAAGTTATTATGAAATTTGATCTCGGCGTTTAGATTTATCGTAAATCCTTAGTAAACGGAAAAGTATTATTATGTTTTCTTTGTAGAATGATTACGGCAAAGGAAATTGCCTTTAGCAATGTGAGACGCGTGCGCAGCAATGGTTACAATCACACCGAAGTGTAATGTAACCATTCCAGTATTCATTATTGTTGTGTGCAAACTTAATTAATTCGCTGCGAATTAATATAGTAGTAAAACTGTTATGCACAAACTTTTCCTTTAATTACAAGAAAAAAATGCGCGTTGCTATTCATGTATTGGTCAATAACAATCACTAATCTATATATAAATAGGCGAAGATAAATTAGTTCAGTACCTTCTTCTGTTCTGTTTCTTAACCGATTTTTTTTTTAATAGCTATTGACGAGTTTTAGTGTTATCAACAAAACAGATTTAGAAACAGTTTTTTCCTTACTGTCGACGAGTAAAAGACTTAAGATTTTCAAGTTAAAGGTTTTATAAGCCTTTTACGGGTTTAACATTTAACTAGAATTTCATGTTACATCAGGTAACAATGTGATGTAATATTGAAAGTGGAATGTATAATTAATGGAACACATTTACTCGTAAAGATTTACTTCTAAAACGTTTTAGTCACCTAGGCGCTTATATAACCTATATTATTATGGTTTATGACGATGTTTCCCTTTAAAGAAGCTTAGATTCATGACTGAACTTTCTTGCTAATGTGCATGTATTGTATTTTAATCGACACGAATCGAATTATATCGATTATATATCAATCGAAAGCAAATCAAATAAAAGCGAATCAATTATATAGAACAGTGAAATTCATCGTTGTTTAACGTGGAAAGTATGAATTAAGTGGAGACCTACTAAATACTAATATTAATATATACTTAATAATAAATATGAATACGTCACGAATTACGGTAATTCATGTATTATTGTTATTTATTATGGTACGAGACGGTGTAACAGTAGGAATATATTTACGCAATATACACGGAAAAAATATGGTCAAATATTATTTAGCCAATGTGTCGAAATTGTACACGTATTGGTTCTTTGAAATTTACTGAAATCAAAGTTTTAGAGTAACGTGGGTGTTTTCGCGCTAATATTATTTATGATGATCACGCACGTCCATTGTTTTCATTTAATCAAAAATATCATACATTTTAATGTTTATCCTCGATTAAAACTGTAAATGTGTGAATATTTCATTTTCATTTATATACCGGTAGCTATAGAGTCTTTTTTAAAAGGAAAATATTATTTGTTTGCATATTTTCTTTATACTAATTACCTTCACCTTGTGTCTTATTGTGAAGAGACGTCAAAATAGTTATCGATTCTACAAACTGTACAAATGCTTTTAAGCCTATATATTTAGTTACAAATAAGTGTATCTAGAAGACTTATTTACTACATCAATAGCTTAAATAATGATAGTTTTCAAATTACATTTGTGCGATACGATATTCACAAGGCATGAATAGAATTTATCCTTTAATATATCCACCGAGTGACATTAACTTCAGTACAGTTCAAACAATCGTCATGAAAACTGTAGGTATTTGGGCAAATACCATATTTTTGGAGTATCCATTTCGTTATAAATGAAGTATTAGTTATAAAAATGGTAATTACAACGAATTATAACCAATGCGTGTACGACTGTGGACACAGTAAGTTCTATAAACGCAAATATACTGCGAGGTTGACTTCCTTAATATTCAGAATATCTCTTCAGTTTTGGGATCTTCTTTGCCGGCTTTATTAGATATAGACACTTATACATGTGTTGCTGACATGTTGATTTCGTTCTATTGAGGTGAAGTTCAGTTCATGTCAGTTTGCACTCCTATCTGGGGATTTACTTTAAATCGGTACCAAGACCTGCCGGATCGGGTCCAAGTATTACAAAGGTAGTTCTTGCCCACCTGGTTAAAGACTGCGAGAAGAACACCGCAGGGTTTAGTCAGTATAAATCTAGCATTCCCACTTATGCTGGCCGGTGAGAGTGGATCTAGGATTCACTCGCGACAAAAAAGGTTGCATTCCTACTGATCAGTATCTGACCCGTTGGAATTCAAACGATTCGAATACTCGCTTATGTAATAATATACAATTTAACTACGAAACAAATACCAAACTCGACGTCCATCAAAGTTCACTCAAGTTCAAATACGGAGAAAAGGTGTGACATAGATGCGTGTGCGCTCGTGACTTCCTCCTTCCCGCTTATTCGGAATTTAAATCGACCTATCGCCATCCCGCCGTCCCGACAACGTTACGGAATAACAGTTATCGAAATATAACGCTTATTGCTACATTAATAAGTGTGGGTCAACGAGTAACGGTGGGCGTCTCGCTCGCATATAATAAGCGTTTTGATTGATATGTCGAAGACGTCGCGGTGTACCGCTGCTTTCTTCAACACACCAATGAGCCCCAACGGTACTGAATTACATACTATCTCGGCCTATCATTTAATGTCGCAATGACAACTCTGCAATCTACATACTGCTTCTCGTCAGCGTGTGGATGATTTGTACGAAATCAATTTCGTGAAAGTTGTTACGATAAATATCATGTTTCCTGTTATTTTCGATAACATTGAACGTTAAAAAGGTAATAAAATTAAAAACTTCGTATTGTGTTTTTTTTTTGGGTAAAAACTTTCTAATAACTGGTGTCTAGTTAAAAAGGTACGTCTCTACACTTAAAAAGCCTACCATTATAAAATGACACAGCTATTGTCTAGGACTTTTCGGTGGGATCTTAGGCTTGTCATGAATAATGGCTTTTCATTTTCATGTATAATCTAGAGTTATTTAACTATTTTGTAATATCGGTGGTAACATTGATAGTATAGTTGTATTGTTCACAAAGTAAGTGAATGGGTAATAACTAAATATCAACCACAGAGAATGAATTGTGAGATGTCACAAGAATTCCTTGACAGTTTTTACAAAATGGCCGCCGCCATCTTGGTGGATTATTGAAGTAGGTATTGATATAATGGCAGTCGTAATCCTTACTAATAATATAAATGCGAGAGTAAATTTGTATTTGTTCGTAACATCTTCACAGCTTAACTACTCAACCGGTCATCACGAATTTATGCATAAACAATGTGATAAGTACAAACACAAAATACCTATTTTACTCGAAGCACGTGTTAGATTACTATAAATACGAGCGAAACCGGGGACAAAAGATAATCTTGTATAAGGAGCAAGATCTGTTGCCAAAATAGTAGGGAAGAGATCAATTAGTGTCCAGTAAAGTACGAGAACGCAATTTTTTTGTAACTTTTATACAAAAACTGAATTGTAAAATATTCAGATCAATACTGATTTTATGCTAAATCAAATAATGTTCTACGTCATTTGCGACGCAATTTCTTTACCTCGAAACACAAATTTAAGTCAATGTCGTCGGGGTGAATAACTGTGATGTAAACTACGTATACTAAGCAAAATTCGATTGTCAAGTTTTACAATTATTGACTATATGGTTTGTATTAAAATTATAATATTTTGAAGTGGAACTTCTTATAAGAGGGCTTTGAAATTGTGATTGGCAAACTTTTTGTGTGACGAAAAATGGTGGCGGTAACACTGTTTTGGGTAGAGTGTTAAAAACACCGGCTCTCGTTCGATTACAGAAGTTAAGCAACGTGGAGCGCAGTCAGAACAAAAAATATAGATTTATCTCAAAAATGTACAAATATAGTTATGTGGAGCTGCATGTCGGTCAAACATGATTTAGCTGTACGGAGCTGACCCGTGCCCATTTCTTTGGGCGGTAAGCAATTATAAAAAAGTACTTTGTTTGTACTTTTTGTAGGCTTTTGTAGGCTTATTAAGCTCTACAACTTTTCTCTAGAACTCAATCATATATCTCTCATCATTAAGGATGCGTTCGTAAAAACGTTTTCGCTCGACCGTTTTCTCTCCGACTTACTTTGCAAATCCGACTACCACAAAAAAGTGTTTTCATTTCTCGGGTGAATATATAGTCTATGATACTCACAAATAACGTGGCTTTCTATTGTTAAAAGAATTTTTAAAATCGGTTTAGTAGTTCCTGAGGTTACCGCCTACAACGTCAAAAACTCACAAACTTTACCTCTTTATAATATTAGTATAGATTTACATTTTTTTTTCTCGAACTAACTACGCTATTGACCTAGCAAGGTCTTAACAGCTTCACCGAACTACTAAGGCGAGCGCCTAAGACACTCAGCCGATTTTATTTGGGCAACTAGCTCAAGGGTGCACGGCACACCTCGGCTTGGCTATTGCCTGTTACATGCAAACTCGCGACCTATCTTAGCTAACCTAGCTAACTATTCATATATGTTTGAGTTGTTGAGACGCATATGTGTACCAAGCATACACGCCTCAACAACCCCTCCATATATTTATTATTGGAAAATTGGAGTTTTTTCAGTTCGATAGGGGAAAAAATAAAACCCTTCCACTTCCATGTGTAAGCGTGTGTAGGCGTTCACGTTTGTGGGGGTGATCGTGTAGTGTTGTAGCAGTGATGTAAATTTTTGTGTCACTGTATCGCGCAAGCAACGCACTCAAGGGCTCCCTGCCGAGGGATCGAACCTAGACTTGAGCCGCTACCGAGGGAGGCCTAATCTGGTATAGATTTACATCTCGTGAGAGATTTATATAAACTGTATTTCATTGCTTACCGTGCTAAAAAACTCAAAAGCAACTGAACAGTTTTCTATGTCACTTACTAAATTACTAGCCGATAGAGACCACCTTAGGCGATATTGATTACATAATCTATAGGGGCTTGGCAGTTGTGATATTAATTAAAAATGCTAATTGAAACTCAATAGAACGGACAAACCAAAATGTAAGTACTAACTAATTATTATTTTTTTATATATCATAGGCGGCAAACGAATAGGTGGGTTACCTGATGGTAAGTGATCACCACCATTCATAGACACTTGCTACACCAGGGGAGTCGCAAGTGCGTTGCCAGTCTGTGTTTGGGGAGGGAGGGGGAGAAGGGGAAGAGGAGAGGTGGGCCTCCTACGCTCTCACTGACCGAACGAAACACAACAATGCAAGCACTGTTACTTCACGTCGATTTTCTGTGAGAGGGGTGGTACTACCCCGGAGAAGCCGATCCATTCATGCTGAAGCCAGTAATAGCTTCAATGTGGCACTACCATCTACTATGAAATCAAATCACTACACCTACTCAGTCCGTCGAAAATCTCGTATAGCAATTTTTGGTGGTCCAAATTGACCGTATGAGATAAATATATACATCTCTGCTAACCTATGAATAAGGTAGGATAACCGTAATGATATGAGCGATGTCGCAAGCGTACTAGTTTCGCGTCTCAGGTGAAACCTATGTATATAATTATATGAATTATTTGAGCAAGATGGCTCGCCCATCGACAATGTATTAATTATATGGCCTTAAGTCGATTGTGCAATCATATGTTATATGAAACTAATATTATTTCTGACATTTTTGTATTCGGTAGGTTAGAACTATGAATTTGTAATAAAAAATCGTATCAGCAAATATTTACGTATCACACTTGTTAGCAATTATTGGCACACGATCAGGAAGGACTAGTTAACGAAAATTTGCATGACTCTTCAAATGCAATATTGCTTAATCCAATGCTAACAATTTGTATGTAATATATGCAATTGTATTGCATTTCGACAGAAATAAATGTTTATTAAAATCATGGTGGAGTCTATACTTATAGATAAAACTAGCCTCTGCCCGCGACTTCGTTCGCGTGGAATAGATACACTAACACTAACATGCAGCAGTTCTTAAAAGGAAAAAACATCCCGATTTCGAAACATTCTTCATCTGTGCTCCGCTCCTATTGGTCTTAGCGTGATGATATATAGCCTATTACCATTCTCGATGAATGAGCTATATAACACTGAATTATTGAAATCGGATCAGTAATTCCTGAAATTACCCCCTACAACGTCACAACATCACGAACTCACAAACTTTATACCTCTTTTTAATATTAGTATAGATACGCATATAGATATTGAACTCCAATATATACTAACGAATTTTTCGTAATTCGCATACAATCACCAATTACAATTGGTAATACTATCTATCAGTTGACAGTGAAGGAAGAACATGAGGAAATCTGAACCTATCTAGGCACGAACTAAAAAGTTCGCAACTTCTTATCTTTGCCGAACCGTGAAGCTGTGGAACAATCTCCCGGCTAGTGTGTTCCCTCCTTCCTATAACATGGGGTCCTTCAAGCGTAACGTGAAGAGACATTTACGCAGGCCGGCATGACAACGGCGTCCGCTGAGGGATGGCGTGTCTCTCGGTGGTCGCCATTGTTTTTGGATTGTACTGTGCTCACCATCAAGCACAGTGCAGTCACTTTGCTGTGCTACAATAAAAAAAAAACCTGCGAAATGCTCTGAAGAATTGTGGATTTCTCGGAGTTAGAGATCGTCAGATCGTCGTGGGTGATATGACCATAGCTTGGGAAAAGGCGTATGATCCTGCAGTGAGTTCCCTTAAAAGGTATTATAAGGATATAGATATCACTCTTTCCCTAGACAAAATATATTACAATAGATCAAAACAAACTTAAAACGTCCTAAATACTTTACCGAACACTAAACATGAATTTCTTCTCATTTAGAGTTTAGCTGATAAGCGTCAAAGCTATAAAAGTTAATGAGCCTTTAACATATAAAAATGTTACCATCATTGTACACTGTAGCCTCCTAAACATTATTTACATAGAGTCACTTTATACTACAATAGCGACCGCCCGCGACTCCGTGCGTTGTAATTAGGCATTTTTATTGAACGCTTAAGGCTGCTCCTCTCCTTTCTACTTATCTTAATTACTCATTTATGTAGCTTCGGTAGACATTGAGAAGCGAAATTTGCCAACCCAAATCGCAAATATTTAATTATAATCAAACATTGCCAGTAACCAATGATAAAAAAAACCAAGATGCACACTAACGTCTCACAGTCGGCACACAAAAATGAGTGCATTTTGCAGTCATTTCAAATAGTCTCGCGTCTATTAATTACGTTTTGTACAAACTTTAAATCATTCAGATAAGGATGAATTTGCAAAACCATAAATTTGTCGCATAACTAGTCACTCGTCGTTTGTGCCCTTGTAAAAACAACTTTAAATACTTCAGGTAAGGTTGAATTTGCAAAACCATAAGTTTCTCACATAACTATAATTACGTATATATATTGGGCAGTTTTAGCGACCGGTTTTGAGCACTACTTTTATTTATTTTTATTTCATAGGAGGCAAACCAACAGATGGATCACCTGATGTTAAATGATCACCACCGTCCATAGACACTTGCTACACCAGGAGAATCGCAAGATCGTTGCCAGCCTGTGTTGGGGGAGGGAAGAGGAGAGATCGGCTCTCACTGACCGAACGACATGCAACAATGCAATCACTGTTACTTCACGTCGGTGTTTCTGTGGTATGGGTGGTACTACCCCGAGCAAGGCGACCCATTCATGCTGAAGCCAATAATAGCTTCTGCGTGGCTCTACCACCTAGTAGATTCTATTCTATTCGAGACTGTGTGCCATGAGTTTTTATATGTCAAGGCCTATAACCATCAGACTGAACCGTAGCTTACGATCTGTGAAAGAGTTTTTCGAATCGAATGAATATTTACAGAGTTTAACACATTTCACAAACATTTTTACCTCTTGATAATGGTCCGAAGGTGTAAATTTCTATGTATCATCGCTATGTTCTAAACTTTGCTACAAGATGGCGGTAGTAGTTATAGTAGGTTAGTAATCGGTCCCTAACATCATATAATACCTGAGTATCGTATAATATACTTTTACTACGGGTAGTCCGGTGAAGCTGTTAAGACCTTGCTGGGTCAATTGCGTAGTTAGATCGAAAAAAAAAACTTACACTACCGTTTGTAAATGTTTAGTTAGGTTAGCTCAGATAGGTCGCGAATTGTATGTAACAGGCAACAGCCTAAGCCGAAAGTGGAAGGGTTTTGTATCTTGTCCTTATCGAACCGAAATAGTTTAGGAAATTATGCGATACGAAATATATATAAGATTTGTTGAAGTATGTATGCTTGGTACAAATATATGTTCCAACAACTCATATATGTATGAATAGTTAACTTAGGTTAGCTGGTAGGTTAGGTATCTCGTGTCGCCCCAACCATAGCGGAAGACGTACACCGTGAGGTTATAGTCCGTGCGAGTCGGACATAACCCATTCTCTCCCCCGGGAGGGTGGGTATTCATAAGAGATTTCGCCACGTTAAAAAAAAAGGTTAGCTCAGATAGCTGTTAGCTGAGAGCCGTAAGCGCTCGCCTTAGTGGTCCGGTGAAGCTGTTAAGACCTTACTAGGTTAATAGCGTAGTCAGTTCGAAAAAAAAAGTAATTATTTACAGTTAATTTTCCATATTGTAAATTTAATAATATTATCTGTTAACATGAGTCAAATCATGTAGAAAAAGAATGACAAAACAAATGATTTCTTTTTAATAATAACTATTATCATTAAATAAAGCATGAATATTGATTTAATTACTACACAATGACAGTAAAATAAATGGCTGTCAAGAAACGTGGTGTCTATTTATTATTATTTGTATAAAATAACTCTGCAATTTAATTTCCAACATATTCAATTCTAAAATGGTTGTACAATATATTATGTGTTTCAATAAGTCAATTGATCAATTGATTGTTAAAAAAACATAATCATACTTAGGTATGGTTTTTTTATAACAAATATTATTGTTATAAAGAATATTAAAACATATATATTCGCATAATTATTATTTGACATTGTATTAACGTAAATACCATTGTATTTACAGGAACTTGGAGGAAGAGAGTGCCATCAGAAGTCGGGTTGTTATTATCTAAGATTTACCAAATAGGAGAAGAAAAATTATATTGAAATTAGAGTACTAACAGTAAAACCTAAATGTTCTTCCTCTATTTTACTTTTGGCAATAATTCTTCTAATAGACTATTACTGCCATTGTCAAGTGAGTATCGATATTACAAGTTTCTTGATATAATTACAATGAATCAACAAGATGGTGGCCGTCTTGTTAGAACTTTACTGGGAGTTTTTATGGCAAGTCAGAATCCATGCTCCGTGGTATTATTTCCGATCCACTTCATTTATGCACAATAACCAAACTATATTACGTAAAGCACCACCAACTTTACACAATATAGAGCCAAATATCACAAGATTATGGATAAAATATAAAGACCACTTTATGGCATTCCAAAATCCCGCCAAAAAATAACCAACCTCAATGTTATAAAACTGTTCACTAATTAATTTTGAGGGTTTATCAATGAACTTCTCATTTTACACCCAAAAATATTAATTTAAACATTTTTCATAGATTAGTACTATATGAAATTATGATCTCATCAGTCACATTTGATTAAATTATTAAATCAAGTGATACAACAATATCGATATGCAAGACATATTTATCCAGAGACAGTTCGGCGGCCATCTTGTTTGTTGGCTTCTATAATTAATGCCGGTCAGGAGCGTGCCTTCCGTAACCATTTAACGGTTCTTTATTTTGATACTTAATAAATATTGACATCGATATCTTTGAAATACCAAGGTAGAAATAAACTGGGTTAGTATATCCGTACAGAGTTGGGACTAACATAGAACAAAACAAAACTGTGGTCAAAAGCAATTAATAATTTCTCATTTATAAGAAATATTTGAATCAATGTGTAGTATGTAGAGATAACTACAAGTAAGTAGAGATAATTAATTAGAGATGAACATTTTGAAAAAATTCACGAATGTTTTTGTAGGTATTTTATAATACACCAATTTTTTTTCGAACTCACTACGGTATTGACCTAGTACGGTCTTAACAGCTTCACCGGACTACTAAGGCGAGCGCTTATAGCACACAGCCGATTAATAAAACAACTAAAGTTTATAATAGATATGTATATATAAAGAATGTTCATTATTTCTATTTAGAATTTAGACTATATAGAGTGAGTGAGACAGAAATTTAGTGGTTTATGTCGCACGCTTGCTATTTTTTCGGAATTAGTACACCGATTTTATAATAGGTGGCGCGGACATAGCTTCATTTCAAAAGGTACCATGACAAACCAAATATAGTATTGTATATAAATGACTATTGTAATTGAGGCTCAAATTAATAAAAAAAAGAAATACTAAACAAAAATGATTATAACAAAAAAATCTATATACAATTGATAAGATCAGTCATTCTGTATGGATCCGAGTGCTGGGCAACGAAAGAGACGGATGAAAGAACATTATATATCATGGCAGAGTTGTGGATATTAAGATGAATGTGATAAATAGAATGGATAAGATTAAGAATAAATATATCAGAGGAAGTTTGAAAATAGCACCAATGACATAGAAATTAAGCAGTAATAGGTTAACATGATATGGGCATGTCATGAGTCATAGCATTTAGTCTTTGTTTCATTGAAATCGGTTCATTCTATCAAAAGTTATTGTAATTTGAATGACGGTTCGAGATAAGTGCGAGAGAAGAGTAAGGAAATAAAATTAAATCTCTTACAAAAACGTATTATATAATGTATAAATATATATAATATTTAAGACAGTAAACGAAGCACTGTTTTTTCATTACGTTCCACGAATGGTGTCACAGGCACAGCTAGTGATACAATAAAATTTGAAATGAGTGCCAAGTATATGCCTATCAAACTATTTCCTACAGTGTATGTCAACATTTGTACCCAATTAACTCAAATAGTGGGGTCAATTTCCCAAATATCAAAATGTTTACTGAATTAATGATGCAATGGGTACAAGGTATATTGAGTTTAATTAAAATTTAGGTGGTTGTTCGCTGGGCGTAATGCATTAGGAAAAGACTAGCTTCTACTCGCGGCTCGCGCTATTCTTTCTAGATGAAAATCACCCTTAACCTCTGACAACATATATGCATTTTTCCATTATGGTCGGTTTGTGGAACCAGAAATTTGACAAACTTTTTTGACTGATTTGATTAGTCTGTCTATACGACAGAATTCAAGAAAAATATCATCTATACTAATATTATAAAGAGGTAAAGTTTGTGAGTTTGTGACGCTGTAGGGGGTAATCTCAGGAACTACTGTTCCGATTTGTAAAATTCTTTCAGTGTTATACAGCTTATTTATCCAGGAAAGTTGTAAGCGTATGTATATATCATGACGCTAAGATCAAATTGGAGCGGAGAACTAATGAAGAATGTTTCAAAATCAGGGTTTTCTAAACCTTGAGAGCTTCCGCTGCGTATTAGCGTTTGCCCTAAGCAAATATTCCACGTGGACAAAGTCGCGGGCAGAGGCTAATGAGATATAAACTTGTATTTATTATATTAGTATACTTAATTTTAAACATTAAACAGTTTAAAAGGAAGGCTAGTTTTTGAGAATTTGTCACCTAAATATTCAATACTACCTTCTGCCCGCGACTTCGTTCGCGTGGAGTAGATACACTAACACTAACACGCAGCAGTTTTTAAAAGGAAAAAACATCCCGATTTTGAAACATTCATCTGTGCTCCGTTCCTATTGGTCTTAGCGTGATGATATATAGCCTATAACTATTCTCGACGAATGGGCTATATAACATTGAAAGAATTATTTAAATCGGACCAGTAGTTCCTGAGATTACCCCCTACAACGTCACAACTTCACAAACTACCTCTTTATAATAATAGTATAGATATTGTATTACCTTTAAATCGTGGAAATTTAAAGTTTCTAATACAGGATTTTTAATTGAAAACAATGTAGGACTTATTTACCAAATCATTATAATATCGAATTACATATACGTTTATTGCAAATTATGCAGAAACTAAAGTGATGCAATTGTTTCAAGTTCATTGCATGCTGACTCGTGCCTCGATATATTTTATTTATTGAAAAATAACTTCTAATCAACGATTTTTATCGTTTGACGCAAACGTTATTTAGCTGGAATTTTAATATGAAAGAGATAAAGTAATAAATCTTCCGATTGTTTTTAATGTTTTTGATATTTAATCATATTCAAGACAAACTAAGGCGACTATCAAAGATGATGTAATTAAAGAGGTGGTAGGTAGAGGTAGCGTGGTAGAGCCACGCTGAAACTATTACTGGCTTCAGCATGAATGGGTCTGTTCGTCCGGGGTAGTACCACACGATACACAGAAAACCGACGTGAAGTAACAGTGCTTGTTGCGTTTCGTTCGGTCAGAGAGAGCGCCAGAGGCTTACCTCACCTCACCTTCCTTCTCTTCTCCTCCCTTCCGGCATCCCTCCCCCAACACAGGCTAATGACTCTTGCGACTCCCCTGATGTTGCAAGTGTCTATGGACGGTGGTGATCACTTAACAACAGGAGACCCACCTGTTCGTTTGCCTCCTATTAAAAGGTTTCTAAATAATATAAATTATATCTGCATATGTATACAGGACATAAACTACTATCATTTGTTTGTGTAGGGAACTCTTTTGTTAAGTCCTTTCAGGGTTATATGAATTTGCGCTACACTACAAATGTCCTATTGTACCTTTACACATATGTATATCAATTACTATTTGTTGCCGACTTTATGTAGATAATTGTTGCGTTCGTCATTGGTGTTTTTTAAAACACGCTATTATATTAAGTTACTAGCTTCTGCCCGAGACTTCTTTCGCGTGGAATAGTCACTTCAGGCTAACGCTAACACGCAGCGGAAGCTCACAGAAGAAAAAAAACCATTCTGAAACATTCTTAATTGGTGCTCCGCTCCTATTGGACCTACCGTGATGATATATAATCTATAGCCTTCTTTGATAAATGAGTTATCTAACAATGAAATAATTTTAATCGAACCAATAGTTCCTGAGATTAGCTGGTTCAAACTACTAAACAAACAAACCCTCTAGCTTTCTAATATTAGTATAGATTACTAATCATCTCTCGTACTTAACTCCAGTCGTCATTTAAATTACAATAACTTTTGATAGACTGGAGTGATTTTTATTAAACATAAATTAGTTACTCCTGAGGATATACTTTATGATATCCTTGCTGAGATTTTATTGTGAACTCAGTATTTTAGAAGTGATACGTGGTTCATACAAACAGACAGAGAGACATACAAAATGATAGAAATGTATTCTATTACTTATTTCTAGACACCTCCACCAATTTTTTTTACGAAAATCGAAAAAGTACAAACACGTTAGATTTACATTCTATTATATGTATAGATATCGTAAAACTATTTTATGAGAATACAGGATACTTAAATGCTTATAGTCATTTTTTTATTCTTTCTAGAGCCTCCAGAAATGGTGGAACTATCGCTTGCTTTCTCCGGACGTAAAGCAGTTTAGGCGTTTGCACATCGCGCATCGGTACGCGGGGTCGAGATGTGATTGAATATTGATCGGATCAGGGCCCGAGAGATGGCGGTAACGGTCTTTACTGGTCTTGAGACGTGACACGCCTTCGAAATACAATTTAATACTCAAAGGTATGCGGTTTTCTTATTAGGCAACCAGCCCTGTTGAGATTCCTAACATCTTGTGATAAATTTAAATTTTATTTTAATTTAACTAACAAGTAATCTTTGTTCAGGTGATTCACATTAAAATTATATTTTTTCGAGATAAAACACATTAACGTACTTTTTATTATTAAAGTAAAATCATTAGGATTTTTATCACTAACTAGCAGACATATATTTCCTTTAATCAATATTTTATATTCACAGTTTAATTAAATTTATTCGGATAAATTAGCCTTTGCCCGTGGTAAGTCTCGCATTTAACCTTCAATTATTCCTTGGAAACAATACTTATTCTGAATGAAAAGTAACCTACGTCCTTTGTTGCCCTAAAAACGTGTACGCAAATTTTCAAGTTAATCGGTTCCGTAGTTAAGGCGTGAAAGCGTAATAAGCAAACTCACATCGTCATTTTATTATATTATGTAGTTCTTCGTAATTGCTTTTAAATTTATTATAAGTGTATCCCAAAAATAATCGAAGAACTGAATGTACGTGAAAGTGTATAAAAAAAATTCTCTAGGTACATAACCGGTATGAGACATAAGTTGACGTAGCGCGTAAGCTGAGCAAGCGTGTCCATATAAAAGGTAGCACAAGCGCATAAGCCGAGCGAGCATGCATGAGCACTCAAATAATTCTTACATGAATCAACAATTATTGTAGCATTTATTTGAAACATCCATCAAATAACGTAGTATATCTTATATATTCTCATTTAATATTTCTTAGGTATTTATTGTAAGGAATTATGTATGCGTCTTAATGTATTCGTAATAGACGCAAAGTCTGTTAGTTAAGCTTTAGAAATAATGGTGTCCACGTATAAGTAATTAAGGAATTATCATTCATTTCGGCTTTTAGAATGCCGTGTGCAGTTAACAGCTGTGGAGGAATCTCCGTAGTCAAAAAGATGCAAGTTAAATAAATATCCTATAATCCAAAGTAAGTTGAAATCTACTTGTTGAAATGTAGATGATATAATTTTATTTCTTAAAGATTATAGACATATTTACAAAGAAGAATACAATATATCTTGTAAAATAACTTATGTACGTATTTAAAAGTCTTAAGATACGTCAAGCAAAAATTACCTAATACGTTACGCGTTTATCACAACATGGAACTGAGGTCGGTTCGATTCTCAACGTCAAAACAAAAAAAAACACGACTTCATAATACCTACCTCTTTAAAATATGATATATAGTACAATATTTACGATGCGTAGTGGTCACAAGTCTCCCTCCTTTCTTTCTCAACCGATTTCCTTTATTTTTTTTTTATTTTATAGCTATTGCCGCGCTTTAGTGATATCAAATTCGGAAAAGTATTTTTCCTTATGGTCGAAGTTTAACCACTGGACGAGCACTCGTATAAAAAAAAGTTTTCGACTGGTTGCTTACATGATATTTTTTTTTTCTCTTAATTTTTTTTGTAAAGCTAATGTTTGTCAATAAGTTCTGAACATGAGAAATAATAAAGAAAAATAATTTTCAAATAAAGGGAAAAAATGTTCTGAACTCTTTTATCTTCGTCAAATTATATCTTGTGTGGTGTTAGCAATTACCTGGTCGGTAATTACCCTTAATTTGAACATCTGTTTTAAGCATCTACCGGTGTATTCTGGGAGGCATTTGAAAGTATTAGTGCTCAACATTTTATCATTTTTGACTTCTTTATCACGTAACTCTATGCGATATTACGACTAAGCAGATAATTAAAAAATAAATATCTAAAGGACATTTTGAGAATAAATAATGTATATATATATTTTATTTTACACTAGCTGGTGTCTGTGGCTTCGGTCATATGAAAATTATTGTCTTTCATAGGAGACACGTGTTTTATCCCAATTATTAGTGAAATGACTTTTATTTATAAATTACAGTACATATTTTTTAAGTAACCTCTGTTAATCTTTATAATTAGAAAGAAAGAAATAATTTACGGTTGGAACAACCATACAATTAAATTGAGCAAACAAATGTGACATAAAAAAAACATGTGAATAAAAAAAGTCCAACAATTGGCAAACCCGTTCCGTAAATATAAATTAGTACAACAGTGCTAACAGTGCTGCAGCGCTGATCAATGGGAGCCCATTTGATATACTGGTTAGTATTTACTCCTTATAGAAAAACTTCATAATTGGGAAAATAATACTCGGCGTCCTCTATTTGATACTAAAACTGCCATGAAAATAGGGTCACCAGTTTCAGAGGTAAGGGCGAATAAACAAAAAAATATTATTAAATGTATAGATATATATTAATAGAGTCTTTAACAGAGGATGCCTAAATTACCCAGTGGTCAAAGACGATTGATTAAAAATCGCGTTTGTTCGTATTTTAACTCATAGCACCTAGGCGAAAGAGCCTAGTTCGGTTCTTTAAAAACATTTTTAAATTAAAATAATCTGTTAGGTTTACTTTATAAAATTAACATTTTTCTACAACAAAAAAAACTACAAAAATATATCTCTTTTGCTGTCACTCGGACTCGAACTGGGGTTACAAAGATTTTCGAAGCAACCGATTTCCATCTGAGCGATTTGCATTTTGACAGCGCCGGCGAAATTTCCCTTTTTTTTCTCGAAATGACTACGCTATTGACCTAGAAAGGTCTTAACAGCTTCACCGGAACACTACGGCGAGCGCTTAAGGCACTGATATGATTTTATTTTTGGCAACTAGCTCAAGGGTGCAGGGCACACCTCGGCTTGGCTGTTACCTAAAATGTACCTTTATATTATAGCTATATTTTTCATTGCCTGAAAATTCAGTTAAAATGTTTTCTATAAATAAAATCTAGCTAGATCGATTTATCTTCCCCGAAACTACCTACATGCTAAGTTTCACAGAAATAGATGACGCCATTTCCGAGATTCTGAATATATACAAATAGACAAGAATTGCTCGTTTAAAGGTATTAGATAGATTAGAACGACGAAATTTAAAGCTAGTGTGATTAATAAATCATCTATCAATCATTAAACAATGGATCCGCGTGGTGAATCATACTCTGGGATTTTCTAAGAGAAATATGTCCACGCCTAAGACTGGATAAGAAGAGTCGACAATACTGCGAAAATGTTAACAATGAAGGTTATTTAAAACAACTATCTGTGTAACTGCAAAAATGACAAATATACAAAGAGACATTACTCATCTCCGTTATCAGTGCAGGATCGTTGAGTTTTGCCCAATAGTTGTGTGGACTGAACAATTAGGGCCGGAAGATGCGGCAACCGTGTTATCTGATAAAGGTACCGCTACAACGCCTTTCGCAGACATGACAAACTGACAGAAAAGGTTAGAGAATTGTTTTTTTTGAGTCTTCTAAAATTATACGAGACTAGCCTCTGCACGCGATTTCGTTCGCGTGGAATAGTTTTGGGCTAACGGTAACACGCAGAGGAAGCTCTCAAGGGGATAAACCCGATTTTGAAACACTCTTCATTGGTGCTTCGCTCCTATTGGTCTTAGCGTGATGATATAACCTATAACCATCCTCGATAAATGAGCTATATAACATTGAGAGAATTTATTAAATCGGAGCAGTCGTTCCCGAAATTACTCCCTACAACGTCACAAACTCACAAACTTTACCTCTTTATAATATTAGTATAGATTGCGAATTCATAGTTAACCAAAATTACTGTTGTAAAGTGACAAAATTTCTTTCTCATAGTTTGTAAAGGATAATTAAAAAAATACTTGACCGATTTTAATCATTTTTTCACTTAAAAAGAACTATTTTATCAACGAATAATATGAGCTTTATTCTATTCTCAATGTCTAAATAAACAGGATTGCAGCCACAAGTAGAAGGTAGTATATTCATAAATTTAATATTTTTGGGGTGCGGACTATTCCACAAAACGGTTGGACAGATTCTGAATAAGGATTCCACTAACAGACAGAGTATTTTCAACGTTTTTTTTTTTTTTCGAAATGTCTACGCTATTGACCCAGCGAGGTCTTAACAGCTTCACCAGACTACTAAGACGAGCGCTTAAAACACTCAGCCGATTTTATTTTAGCAATCAGCTCAGGGGTCCACGGCACATCTCGGCTTGGCTGTTGCCTGTTGCATGCAAAATCGCGACCTATCTGAACTAACCTAGCTAACTATTCATATATGTATGAGTTGTTGAAACGTATATGTGTACCAAGCATACACGCCTCAACAACTCCTCCATATATTTATTATCGGATAATTGAGAGTCTTTCAGTTCGATAAGGGATAAAAGTAATCCCTTCCACTTTCATGTGTAAGCGTGTAGGCGTGCACGTGTGTGTGGGTGATCGTGTAGTGTTGTAGCAGTGATGTATATTTGTGTGTCACCGTATCGCGCAAGCAACGCACTCAAGGGCTCCCTACCGAGGGATCGAACCTAGGCTTGAGCCGCTGCCGTGGGAGGCTTAATCGGGTGGATTTTCAAAGTATTACGTATCTACGTATCACTAGCCTTTTTCATAGGACCAAAGCAGTAATGATAGAATTTAACTGAGGTAATATAAACTACGTGAATAAGTTATCGGGTTAACATCGTAAAGCCAAAATCAGATTAAATATAAAGTTCTTATAGCGACAACAGTTTTTCGAGATCTGAGTCACAGTATAAACATGAGAGACAGTATGGAAACTAACTACAAATGCTCGAAAACGGCAAACATGCGCATCGACGAGAGATTTCAAGAGGTACTCAGTGGACAGCATCGCGAAAACCGCTTTGTGGTGTCGTGGATGATCATGTTTGTGTGAGTGTGCCGGTATGAGCGTTTGTAGGTAGTTTCCATACTGTATCTGAGTCGCGAGTTAGTTTTTTTTTATATAAAAATCAAAATAATCAAGATTCTTTCGCATAACAGTTAGGAGGGCCGTTTCTAAATCCGCTTGACTAGGTAACACTCTCAAATTGAAAGTCTGGTCTCAAATGACCTATGGGTGAAGTTCGGCAGCAGCAACAGTCCACTCTATGCTTATCATGTTTACCATCTACATTATGTAAGAGCATGGTAAAACGCTAAATCTTTATATAGTTGACGGAAAAAATATGCCTATATATTAAGGAACATTTTCCAGAATACATTTCCCTAAAATTAACGCACCGTATTGTATTAAATGATTGTTTACATTCTACGTTTCGATTCAGTGTATTCTATATATTCTATAATGAAAGATTCTATATTTTTCTTTTAAAAGTTTCAAGATATAATTTTATATGTAAAGTAAATAACTTCATATGTATTAATGAAGCGCGATTAACAATACTCTAAACCGTACTGTTATTTTAAGATTTCTGAAATCTACGGTTATCAACGGAATATTTGCACGTCACACATAAATTCTCGTATTTAATTTAGTATGTAAGCACCTCCTTAAATAATTTTTCAAATACAAAGAAACATCTGGCGACGAACACGGCATAGAATAATAAATGGAGCGAGCAACATCGTCTTAAATCTAACTAAATCATACGTTTATCAAATACCGCCGTGTGTATGGCCTTAAGATCTCTGTGGACACAAGTGTTGGTCGGCACAAAAGGATGTGGGCTCCTCTCGTAAGATACCAGTGCTCGGCTAAGCAAACTGAATTCCGGACCGATTGTCTTAATGACTCGGTAATGACATATTTTGTGTTCTCGTGTTTAGATATCATGTATTTAGGAATAGCGTTGATTTAACGGGTCTATGTATTTTTTTATTAGAAATTCTTTTTATGCTGAGTAACGGTATAGTAATTATTGCGCCTCCCGAATTAATACAGGTACATTGAAGAAGAAAATAAAAGCAAATCTTTACAGTACGATCATGTAATGAAACAAAATAGCAACTAAACAACTTTGTCAATATTATTAATGAATAGCTGTGCCCGCGACTTCGTCCGCCTGGAACCTTTTTTTTTCCAAACTTATTGTTTTCGCAAAAAGATCATTTGCATCCCACGGCAGCGGCTTAAGCCTAGGTTCGATCTCTCGGGAGGGGAGCCCTTGAGTGCGTTGCTTGCGCGATACGGTGACACACAAATATACATCACCGCTACAACACCACGATCACCCCCACACACGTGCACGCTACATGCTTACACATGAAAGTGGAAGGGTTTACTTTTTTTTTCCTTATCGAACTGAAAAACTCAATTTGCCGATAATAAATATATGGAGGAGTTGATGAGGCGTGTATGCTTGGTACACATATACGTTTCAACAACTCATACATATATGAATAGTTAGTTAGGTTAGCTAAGATAGGTCGCGATTTTGCATGCAACAGGCAATAGCCAAGCCGAGGTGTGCCGTGCACCCTTAAGCTGGTTGCCAAAATAAAATCGGCTGAGTGCCTTAAGCGCTCGCCTTAGTAGTCCGGTGAAGCTGTTAAGACCTTGCTGGGTCAATAGCGTAGTCATTTCGAAAAAAAAAGCATTTGGAATTGGCAATAGAAACAGAAAAATTGCTGATCGCAATTTATACGATTCAGTACTCACTCCTTTGACGTGTTGCATGAGCGTAATGTTAAGTCACCAAGATTTGTTAGTCCTGATTACAAGTTAGAATAAAAGTCGTGGTTATTTCAAAATGATTTAAATGCAGGTAAGAGAGTCGTAGTAATCAAAGTCCGTTGAATGTCTGGAACTTAATGCAAAAAACAGTATTTCGTGTACTGTGTCTTAGAAATTATTTATACATTATATAATATCCTTGTTTTTGTAAAAGATTGAATTGCATTTACTTACCTACTCTTCTTGTATTGAACTCGAGTCATTCAAGTTACAATAACTTTTGATAGAGTGGACCGATTTCATTGAAACTAAGACTAAATGTTACTCGAGGTTATGCCGTATGGTATTTTTGGTATTACAGTGAACCTCGTAACAAACAAACATACATTATTAATAATGATAGACATTTACTATTTCTTTTTCCTTAGACACCTGAATCATTTTTTTTTCACAAAAATCTATAAAGTACATTACATTAACATTTTTATCATATGTATAAATTTCCCTACTGTTGCTTTCTCATTCCCTTTTTTATATGGAGACGTTTTATAGAATTTTGCCGATTTTGAATGTAAATTGTCAGAGGTACAGAAAAGGACACATAATACCTTTCATATAGAGAAAAACTACTGTCCGTCACGAATTAATGAAGAGTAGATTAATACGAGCTAAGCCGCGAATAAAAGCTAGTCTCGTATATGCTACGATGTTTGTGCTACCAATCGATTCATCAATCATGCATTGATTTTGTCAAAAACAGCAAACAATCATTCTCGTTTTAATAAGTACGACCTTAACAGAACTGTAGTACCTAAAAAGAAAACTCTGTAAAGTACAAAAATCTCTTAACATATTCGCGATGAGTCTTCACACGAAACACTATCCACGTGTAATGTCAAGATAACGAAAGCATTTAAGTCTATTTCAAAGGTAATAAATGGAAACTCTCAAGGCTTTTCAACTATTTCACTTAAGGTATTCATGCGATATGTGGGAGCTCGCATACCGGATGCTAAGTCGTAAACATTATCAGCTGTTCTAAGCATCGCAATAAAAACGAGGGTAGTCGTAGAAATGCCGCGGTGTTGGGTTGCGCGTGCGCGAGCCACAAGTAGTCGGGTTACCGCCGAATGGAACGCACGCGTCTCTAATAGCCGTTGATGAGATTCGTATGAGACTGCAAACGATCCTCTTGTTTTAATTACGCAACGTGAGCTTACACGAGTTCTTGTTTGTGTTTTTTTAGTTTTAATTTTCCCAACTAATCTTCTAGTCGATTATTCTGTCACTGTCGAGTAGGTAATGATA